>JARFOC010027797.1:0-33497 GCA_031763485.1 Osmoderma eremita
TTATAAACTCATTTCCTCCTACTCCGTATCACTTATACATCGGTTAATTAATGATGGTTATTAATATCCACTTAAGATCTTAGTATTTCTTATATTATAATTATAAGTAAGTAAGGGATTATTTATGGTGTTATTATTATATTATTATGTACTTATGCTGGGAGTCCGCAATTGCTTTAATATATACATAATTTTTACATGTAAACATTCAATAAATAGACAAATAAGAATAATAAAACTGGAGTAATTATTATATCTTATATTATAATCTTGTGTAAGTAAGGAATGATTTATATTATTATTATTATATTTACATTTTCTATATGCTTGGTAGTTATATAGATAAGTAGGTACCTAAGTTGTTTTCATTAAATATTTTTATTTATCTTGTTTTTCTTTTACTTGCTACCCTGTGAGTAATTGGTTTAAAAACATACACATCTATGCGTATATATGTAAATGTATCTTTATAATTACAATTTCGTTTTCTTTTATATCGAAGGGATCTGATGTTTGTCCGCGTTTTTGGGCTTTCCGAACACTGTGCGTGTGTCCTATTGTAGAGCAAGGCCTACTCCAATTATAAATTCAATTGATCGCACGGTATAATGTACCCCGCATCTTGAACATTGTTTCTTTCAAATATCTGTATTATGAACGCTTCGTCGTCACCGTTTCTGTTAAGTTAGATTTACGAGTATGGTCCATTATAGTTAATGATTTATGTGCCTGGTGTACATAGACAATTTAGTATAAAACGTTGTCTTAGTTAATACTTTATTATTCTTACGTTTTTAAAATATATGCAAATTTAATAACAAAGTGTGTTTCAGTGCGTACCTGTTTTTTATCAAATGTATTATGAAGTTCATTAATTATTTTTAATTGGAAAGTGTAAGTTCTAAAACGTCTAAGTGCCAAAAATAGAAATTTTTCGCGAATACTCTTCTGACAATAGTATATACGCCTTCTGTATACAACAAAGTAGAAAAATTTGTTCAATCAATTAATTAATTAATCAAATTAATCAAATTATGTCTGTTCTTAATTAATAAAATCATTACAATTACAACAACAGGAAAATCTTACTTAAAAGTATCTAAAAACACATCTGGAGATAAGTACCTACAGTTAGTAATTGAGCTACAGCTGGGATATCAGCGGGTAATATCTACATTGATTTGATTGCGGAGTTTCGAGAATTAAATTATATAAAAGACACTGACTCAAACAAGGGCAATTGTGGTTTGAATATTATTTTACATTTAAGCTATTAAGCGCATAGGAAAAATATATCATTTTCACTCCACAAAAACATTGCATAACATAATCAACGATGTGGTCACTATTTAACGGCTGCTTATTACTACGTGAACTTTATACGAGGAATGCCTTTTATATTTCGGGAATAGGCGTTCCAGGTGCTGCCACCTGACAACTGACGCCTGTGTCGACCTTTTTGACAGTATACTTTTGACATACAAGCGATATTTGTGTTACAGTGGCTTAAAAAAATCATCTTGGCCAAAAAATGGAATTAACTCGTAAACACTTTCGTGTCATTATTTGCAACAGTGCATCGATGAACCTAATTCGGCATTCGGCGATGAAGCACCGTCAAAATACCGGTATACCGGTGGTACGCCGAATTCAATCGTGGCCGTGCTTCTCTCACTGACGAATTTCGTGAAGGCCGTCCAAAATCAGTTGTTATTCCGAAAAACATTGATGCTGTGCGTGAACTGATGCAAGCCCGGCATGTGATGTATCGTGAGATTGAGGTATCCTTGGGTATTAGTGGGACCAGCATACATTCAATACTGCATCAACCTTTGCTCGTCAAAAATTGTTCGCGTTGGATTCCACATAATTTGACAATCGGTCAAAAAAAGGCTCGTGTGGAATGGTTGAACGAAATGCTCCAAAAATACGAACACGGTACTTCAAAACATGTCTATGACATCGTAACAGGTAACGAATCATGGATCTATGCCTATGAACCCGAAAGTAAACAGCAGTCGACTGTATGGGTCTTTCAAAATGAGCCAAATCCAACGAAAGTTGTTCACGCACGAAGCACTGCGAAGCAAACGGTACATGTGGCCATGTACCATTGGTGCAATGTCAGACGATCAATTCTGAATGGTACACAAGCATTTGTTTGCCAAAAGTATTCGGAAAAATAAAGAAAACCAACCGTCGAAGACGGATCATTCTCCACCAAAACAATACGAGGTCTCACACAGCAGCTCAAACAAGAGTTTTTGGCAATTGCAAAAGTTGAATTGATGGGTCATCCGCCGTACAGCACTGATTTGGCACCAAATGACTTCTTTTTGTTTCCGCACATTAAACAAAAATTACCTGGTCAACGTTTCTCGACGACTGAAGAAGCGGTTGATGATTTCAAAATGCATATTTTGGAGGTACCTCAATGGGAGTGGAAAAGTGCTTCGAATACTGGTTCAAGCGCATGCAAAAGTGTATTGATCTTCATAGAGAATATTTTGAAGAAGAATAAAGCTACGTGCTATGATTATTTTAGTTTGTGTTCTCTATTCCCGAAATATAAAAGGCATTCCTCGTACCACGCGCCCCAAAATATATTGTAAACCAGTGTAATTACACATTAAGAAATATAGAAGATTTAGTTAACGGTGTAGTATAGGTATTTTATAAATCGAGCTGTTTGTCCAAAGAATGGTAACTGATTTGGATACAAGAAAGATATAAGCCAGTTGCCTAATATTTTTCAAATATCTGTATTACGAACACTTCCGTTTCCGTGCTTGCTATTTATAAACAATTTAGTGCGTGGCACTGTTTTAGTTAATAATTTATTGTTCTTTTAGATTTTTAAAATGTATGTAAATATAATAAGAAAATGTGTTTCAGTGAATACCGGTTCTCTATAAAATGTATAATAAAGTAAGTAATTATTTTTAGTTGGAATGTGTAAGTTCTAAAGCGTCCCAGTTCCAAAAATCGCATTCTTTTTTCACAAGTACTGTTCTAACAATAGTATATACGCTTTTGTATACATACCTACAACAAATTAAGTTGGCTCTTAGACGCTGAAGAACTTATACTCTTTAATTACATATAATAAGAATATAAATAGGGATTCCCTGGAATTTTAATCTGTAGCGTACCCTTTCCCGCTAGATGGAGCAAAATCCGATGTTTACATAATGAGGCTTATAACGTTTTTGATATGTGATAGTAAGCGATTAGTATTTTTCATGAGATTTAACGTTTTTTCGATAAGTTAAACTATCCCGCTCCTGTAGGGAGAGCAGCAATAGATAGTCGAAACGTTCACATGTTTTGTAAGTTTGTAGTTTTAATACAAATTAAACACGCCGAATGAATAATTCCAAAATTAAACATAAAAAGTAGGGACACATATATACATATGCAGCAATAAAAATTAATATATCATTAGCAGCAAATTACGCTATAACTTGAAAACAAATTAAAAAAAAACGGATAGCAGAATTTGAGTTTAGTTTACATTATTTTCACACGTGTACACTCCTCCACCACTCCTGGAGTTTGATCAGTTCCTCCCGACTCAACCTGTATATACATGTATCGCAACCGCTTCTTACTTATTATACTTGGGTGCTTACGTTAAAATGGAGTTGCTGTGTCCCGAAATCGTTAAACAAATTGGGCGCAATTTCCAAGCAAGTGACATTAAAAAGTAACAATTACCGTAATTATGCCATTATTAATGTAAGTGTTTGTTAAAGTATGTTAATTATCTTGTAACATGATAACTGTCTTAAAAATATTGTCTTCCAATTAATACCGTGCCTCATTAGACTACGCACATTGGCCGCAAAACAATGCAGTAAACTTATCACGCCATTCCCAAAATAGATCTAAAGGACAGAACGTCGTTCCTTTCAAAAAACGTGCACCTACAAACGCACAGCTTATTTTTCGAGCCATTGTAGAAAGGATAGAACGCAGTGAAAGTGTAAGAGTGAAAGAGGTCAAACAAAACGTTCAAAGTGGAAAGAAAACTTGAATGAATTACATTGGAGGAAAAGCCTTGATTTATTGAGAGTAGAAAAACAAACGCAGATCACGATGTGATATGTGTTCGCATACAGACTTATGAGCTTGCTCTATTACTTCTGGGTCATTAAATCCAGATAACTTTCAATATTTACTATTCATGTATTTATGTTCGTAAAAGGTGAAAACAATTGGCAACAGAAAGCAATAGAAATAATAATTTAACTCTTCTTTTTAATATCAGTCAAATGGCTGCGTCGCGTTATTTCAAACGCGTTTCATAGCTATTAAACAAAAGAGAAACAAAAGCGGAATACACAAAACACGTAATGGGAATAAAGATGTTAAACTATGATTAGTTGCGGAATGTAGAAACAAGGCATTCCTAAAGTAAAAATATACAAAAACCAAATATTAATGCTTTTCCACATTTTGTTGATACTATAAGAAAATTTTACTCACTACAGATTTTTTTAACAATGCGTCCGGGCTTGAAAGTACCTCATGGGTAAAATTGCATAAGGAAACAGAACCTCCACTATTAAAGATTAGTTTTCTTGTAAATGAAGAAAATATTGATGTAGTAATTACAATTTCTCTCAGAAAAATATGGTTTCTGCCCAAAATAATATTTTTGTGATATTATTTATTAAAATCGTAATAAACTATTTCGATGTGATAAATGTATCGCGAGACCAAGAACGAATGTCTTGATCCTACACTACTTTCTACAACGCGTATATCAGTACTTTCATCAATATTCTTATCCGAAGTTAGCAACTTAGTTATTTCTAGTGGATATCACCCGTTAGAAGTGTTTTGCGACAATTATTACTATTATGTTTCCGTTTAAGATTAAAATCAGTATTTTTCCATACTAGTTAATTACACAGCCAATTTATTTATATATTTATTAATCAAACTACTGTTTTGGTATTGTTGGACTATTCTAAAGCCTTCGATACCATCAGCCACTCTTCTGCTCACCATTTTTTAAAAGTATATTGGCTTTTCTCAGAATTCTGTAATTTTTTCTCTTCTTACTAATCTAACAGATCTCAACAGGTTTCCTATGATGGTCAATTACCCTATCCACTCGCAGTTACTTCAGGTGTTCCTCAAGGCAACATTCTAGACCGTTACTTTATGTAATTTACACATTGAATATCTTTAAATGTTTGCAATATTGTAATTATCACCTTTACGCGGATGACACAATTATATTATACCTTTAATCGTGAGGACACATGACAAGCTATGCCATACATAAACAGTAACCTTCAATCACTTGGAGACATGTCCAAAAAACATTGTCTTAATATAAATGGTAAAAAAATTTCTGTTTTGGTTTTTGGCCGTACAAAAAACCGACCTACGGTTTTGAAAGATATTGAAATTAAAATCAATAATGATGTTTCCGCAGTAATGGATTGTGTGCGCAACCTGGGCGTTTATCTTGATTCCAAATTCATTTTAAAGAACATGTTTCACATTTAATCAGTTTAGATTACAGCAATCTTAAGGTTTTGTACAGTAGCAAAGAGTGTTTGGAAAAGTGTTTGCGAAAGACCTTATGTGAATCTTGCGTCTTCTCTACACTTAACTTTTGTATGAGCGTTTGTTATTATTGTTTGGACACTATTGATAGGACTAGACTTCAGCGTTTGCAGAATTCTTGTCTTAGATTTAGAGAGCGGAATTTTACGCTACTGACTTTTACTATAAAATCATTTATTTCAAGAAGCCAAGTTACCTGTACCGTAAAATTTTATTCAGAACGGGTTTTAGGTGTTTCTTTTTTCTTCGATATGAAATATACCTTATATTTCCACTTTCGTGGTTAATTATTATGCTGTATTTTTGGGGGGAGTATTATATCAAGGTGTAGATCAGAGCTGATCAGAGTATTATGGTAGTCAAAATATTTATAATAGTGTAAGAAAATTATCTTTATTTTTGCAAGTTTTATATAGTAATAATTATTAACAGTTTTATGGTTAGTTTTTATAGTTTTATATTTATAACTTAAATAGCTTCTATGGAGTATGATATTGAAGATCAGACTATGATGTCTGATGAAGCCAATGTTTTGGCGAAACAATTGTTACTTTTATTGTTAATATAGTGAAGATTTATACAGTTTCAAGTGTTTTATTTACATAATATGGATCTTCATCAAGTAAACGCCAAATCAATCCAATTCATAGTTATTTATCTTAATTTATGTTTATTTTTATAAGTTTACTTAGGATTTTGTGTTGTGCTGGGTTGCATTAGGATTACTTTTTACTTTATGCATGAAATATTGTCTTTTGTTAAGATAATCTTTTTTTGTTATAAATATAGATACTGGTTCAGGAGGGAGATCAGGGCTTACGCTTTAAGGAGCTGATCCTGAACCTTTTGGCATCCTATCCCATCTTTCCTTTAATAATTATTGAAATAAAGTATTGTATTTTTTTGTTTATATATGCCAATAAACCGCTGTTATTATTATTATTTATTTATTTCGGAAGCGTGCTTTAGAAACGGTGAACATGGAAGCATATTGAGCAATTGAATTTGTCGAGCAGTACCCTATTTTAGTATTCGATTATGACAAGCTAATTCGGCATATTCCAGGGATTGTGACCGGCTTGCGATCAACTGCAAACGTTTGTAAGGGCAAAATATTGGCTCGTCCATCTGTTAAGACAGAAGATAGAATATGAAACTACACGTATCATTGTTTTAAAAAAATTGCATTATCATTCGTACAAGGTGGGTGCATGGTTCAATTTAAATTTAAAAAACGATATGTTGGATATTGAAGGAAGCAATACGAACGCCAGTTAATAACTGTTAAGCAATTATGAACAACAGCATTGTAGTGAGTGGTGACTATGGCGACTGTAAAGCATGCACATGAAAGGTCATATACAAGGCTTGGCGTAAAACGTTCAAAAAAGGGAATAATTATCTAGTGACCAGTGTATTCCATGCCGTTCTACAGAGACAGCAACAAATCCGGAGAACCACGTGACCCGTCAATTTAGTAATTTTTTGTTTGAAGGCTGATTTTGTTAGTTTGCAGTATGGGTTGGCACCAATAATGCAATTAACGTGCATATCAGCTTACACATGGTTTACATATCATCTATTTTTACATTTTTCGCTATATAATAAAATACAATTAATTTTTAATTAATTTAATTTTTATTTGTTGCAAGTTTTGTGTTATATTACAATATTGTGAAACTTTAACCATAAAATTTTAGGCAACGTTATTCTTTAGTAAAGATTGCAAGGAATGTGGAACAGCACAGTAAACACACTTTTCGGATTACTCCTCCCGCACAAAGTCTTAATTAATTCTTGACGACACGTGTTTCGGGAATACGTGGATTTCCATTATCACCGAATCGAATTCGGTTACACGAATTGATAATGGGAATCCACGCATTCCCGAAACACGTGTTCCGAATTAATTTATACTTTGTGCGAGAGGAGTAATCCGAAAAGTGTGTCTAACGTTATTCTTTGTTACATCATGCCATTTACAAGTGAACAAGATGGTTTTATTTTAATGGTATACTATCGTAGTGGAACTAGGAACCCAGATGGTTCCTGGAAGTATTCTTATACATGACAGATTCATTAAGCATAAGTTTGTATTGGTGAAACGATTGGAAATGAAGCACCTTCGGGGAGGCCAACAGTTTTAATCGATAATGTTGTTAATGACATCCAAAACCGCATGAAAATGAGCCTTATTAAATCGGTTAGAAAGTTATCTGCTCAAGCAGGTACGATTTAGTGTATTACCTAGTAAATATTTGAATAGCCTGCTATGTCCACCATTCATTCAATAAGATTTATATTAATTAAATATTGTAAAACAAATACATTTATGTGTCTAGGTGTCTCTTACAGAAGTTGTCGGGAAACGCTAAAGAAAAATCTACACATGCATCCATATAAATTGACTGTAGGCCTGCAATTGTATCCTAAGAGGGATCATGAAGCACGATTACATTATTGCCAAAAATTTAAAAAACCACGATGTTCTAAACCTAACATTTATGTCTGTGGAAGCGTGGTTTCACCTATCTGGCAATGTGAATAGCCAAAATTACAGGTGGAAAGCAGTTTAAAAGTTGGTGTTTGGGTCGCGTTATCAAGACCACGTATTATTGGACCAATATTTTTTCATAACACCATAATGCAGAGAGATACCGTAATGATTTGCTACATTTGCTATTTATTTCGTTATTTGAAAAGCAGAATTTATAAGAATCGTTTACACAATCTTGATGAGTTGCAAATAGCCATTCAAAGACAAATGTTTGAATGAGGACATGACACAAGAGACTTTAATAAAGATCTTTGATAATATGAAAAGAAGAGTGCAACTTTGCATTTTAAATCAAGGCACGCATTTTGAATGCATGTTATAAAACAATGTTTTTAAAAATAAATAACATTTTAAATTGATTTGATTTTTTATATGTTCCGTAAATACTGTTTAAAGATTATTATCTTTGTTTTTACTTAGTTTTGCAAATAATTTCGATAATTTTATTTATTTATTTGATAAATTGTCACCTTGGTACCTATAAAGAATATACACCACTGGCTTCTGCTTGTAACTCAGAACCTCAAATCCAGGTTAGTAACACAAGCAGTGTGACCATCTGATATAACTTAAGTTGGCGACATTTTCAGTCACGTGGTTCTCCGGATATGTTGCTCTCTGTGTACATGTACGACGCAGTACAGATTGTTGCAGTTGTTGTATCAAGTTGTATGTTTTTCTTTTCACTAAGTAGAAGATCTTGAACTAAATTTGCTATTTCTCTCTTGTTAGTGTGGCAAAGTACCATGTGAAAAAGTGTAACCTATAATTATGGATGTAATATTGATATGCAGTTTGTGGATAGTGAAAATTGTAACTTTCATCTGTTTACTATTTTCCTCCACTCTACACCATCATCAATCAATTTTATCCATTATTTTATACTCATTGTTATTGTCTTTTTCTATTTGATCATTCCATTTTGCTTTTGGTCTACGTAGCCTTCCTCCCAGTGAGTTCCATTCTATTAAAGTTCGTAATGGGTTTTCTCTGTCTCTTTTAAGTATGTGCCCGTATATCTAATCCTTTGTGCCTTTATAAATCTTACAGTTTTCATGTTTTAAAATTTCATGCATCCCACATCCCATAATTCATAAAGGGTCTCCATTCGTTTTAGGTCTCTTTCTTCTTCTTCTTGTTCTAATAATTCTTCTTTCGAATATGTTCAGTGGATCTCTCTTTGTGTTAAAGACATGGTTTCCGCCATGGATCTTATAGTTGCATAAATTCTCAATTTAGCGTTTTTGCTCAGTAGTTGTAGTCTTTGAGTTGAGTAGTTGTACCCTTACCAACTCAATTAGTAAAACACTCTAGACACAGTGACTCACAGTGAAAATGATGCAGTGATATGTAATTTGTTTTGATTACGAAAATATTGATAAAAATAATTATATGGATAATGTAAATAAAACGATTGGTTGTTACAATTTCTAAAATATCTTATAAAAATGAAATAAAGTTAATTCATAAAAGAAATCAAAAATT
This sequence comes from Osmoderma eremita, assembly GCA_031763485.1. NCBI lineage: Eukaryota > Metazoa > Arthropoda > Insecta > Coleoptera > Scarabaeidae > Osmoderma > Osmoderma eremita. The sequence goes on from JARFOC010027797.1 coordinate 9,626, forward strand.
CTATCAAAAATCATCATAAAGGCCGCACATTCAACATCACAGTGAAAATGAGCATTTGATTGATCCGCGCACAAAAATAACTAGAGAAATCCCCTATATGTGTAAGTAGTTTCCCTTTGCGTGTACTACTAAGCTGAAATAGTTTGCTCACACAGCGCACAGTTTAATATTGCACAACATGGATCGACAAACAACAGTGGAAGTGCGCGAGCTAGTGATTTTTGGCCATAACAATATAAAAAAATCAACGAGAAATACATAGCAAAAATAATAAACAGAAGCCCATCTACATATTACAGAACGCTATAATCGCGAAAATCGGGTGGCAAACAAGCGTAAAATAAGTACGAAAAATGTTTTTAATGGACATGATAAACGATGAATTGTAAGGTAAGCAAGACAATATCCACTGTTAAGTGCTCCAAAATTTGCATTACAAGTAGACCTGTATTCTGGGGGAAAAATTAATCCAGAAACAGTTACAAGAACATTGAGACGTCCGGATCTACATGGACGAATAGTTCACAAAAGGCCTTATATGTATAAGCCAAAAGAATAAAGTATCACGTTTACAGTTTGGGAAGGAATACCAAAATAAAGGTTTCGACTTCTGGAAATCGGTTTTGTTCTGTGATGAAAGTAAATTAAACCTTTTTGGTTCTGATGGCAAGGTTAACGTTTGGAGAAAGAAAAATTAAGAATTGAAACCTCAGTACTTAAAACCAACAGTAAAATATTGAGGTGGACATGTGCATGTTGCAGCTGGAGGAGTAGAAAATCTTCATTTTATTGAAGGCATGGACAGATTTATGTATTTAAATATTCTCAAGGAACATTTAAAATCAAGTGTCAAAACTGGGTATTGCTGATGATTTTAAGTTATACCATGATAATGATCCAAAGCATTCTGCGCGCCTAATGAAAGAATGACTGCTATATAATTGCCGTATTAGTACTATAAAAACCCCGGTTCAATCACCAGACATAAATATTATTGAAAATTTGTGGCATATACTGGAAATACCGATACACACTCTCGTAATATCCAATAAATATGATCTAAAAAACGCTTCACTAGCGGAATGACACAAGATTTCGCCAGATTATACGCGAAAATTAGCAGAATCTATGCCAAATAGATTGCAAGCAATTATAAAAGCTCACAGAAACCCTACTAAATACTAAGAATTTGTTTGTGCATGCTTATATTTATTCATTTATTTAGTTATTTTGTGTGTATCATTTTCACTGTGATGTTGAATGTGCGACCTATGTATATAATGTTTTTTGTTAGAATTTATGATTTGTTTTATGAATTAACTTTATTTCATTTTTGTGATATATTTTACAACTTGTAAAGACCAATCGTTTTATTTTCGTTATTGAAACAAATTCTATATCACTGCATCATTTTCACTGTACGTATTTCCGCAACTAAGTTGCCATCCTCAGTAGCATCTACTAACGAAACAGTGGTAGGCAGAATCTCCAGTTAAGGTGAAACCTTGGAAGGTGTGCTCTGTACCAGATCACCAACGGAATAAGACTTATTAATTCATTAATTAAATTCTTTGTTAACAGTTCTAGTTATTTTAATACTCCTATATATTTGAAAGTTTCGTCTCGTTTATTTCCAAAGCTCTTGTTGTGACCCTTTTTGCTATTATAATAAATGATGAATGTATGCTTAAAGTATGGTTGAGAATGTATGTATTAGCATCAATTTTGCGGTTAAAAATTTTGCAGCCTGGTGCAATTTGCAAAGAACATTAAACAAGCACATACCTAACCTCCATTATAGCGCACAGATTTCACTATAAATTACTTGAATAGAAAAGCCAATCACCAACAAGAAATTTAACCCCAGAAGCTATTACCATTTTAAATCTAATTTAATGCTCGTATACTGTACATAAATAATGAAGGCGGGGAAAGGTACTTTCTTTAATTTTTACGATCATCCTCAACAATTATAATGGTCTATAATATAAACACTACTATTTATTAGTATGAACATAGACCAATAATTTTTTTTTGTTATTTTCCACAAATTAGATCAGCACTACTACTGTTTGCGATTGATGATCCTAGATCCCATACCAAAATATGTACCTAAATTAAATTCCCACATTTTAAAGTAACCAGCATAGGCTTGGTTGTAAGTAGATTAATGTATTGTAATGCATTGTAATTAATTACAATAGAGGCATCTTTGACCTTCGATTAAATTGAATTGCAAACTACAGGAATTATAAATAGAATCGATATTTACTTAATAATGAATAATATTGACTATTAAACTCTGCTATAAGGACTAAACATGTAAATAATGATATATGTATATGGTATCTTCAGTCCAAAAGCTGCATTAAAATCGTTTGATAAATAAAGTCAAGGTTGCAATTATATATAAATTTACGCCAACTATTTATGGCGATTCAAAAAACAACGAATACCGTAAATAACGTTGCAACAAAAATTCCAAGCAAATACCTAATTAGAATTAGGTTGAACTATCATAAATTACATCTCAAAGTTTGTAAATTCCGTATTTATTCTGTTTATATTTATGCAACATAGTTTTGGTTTCTATAGACGGAAATCCTATTATACTTTATCAAACACATCAACACTACGAACCGATAAGTTTCGTAACATCTATGAATATTCCTGCATCAATTTCACAATAAAATTATGGACAAAAATCTATACGGACATAAAATATAATATGTACGCCAACGGATAATTGTGTATAATGACTTTCAATAAAAGACAATGAAAGATTTTTCATTTTCTCCTTAAAAGACAGACACTGTACTTTGAAATATACAACAATAGGATCTCCTTACGTAATGTCTTTTTCTCTGAACATTAGGAAATATCATTTCTGGTTTAAAATTAGAAATTTAGCCTTAACCTTTAATTTTTAAGTAAAAAAATATGTATGCGCGGTAAAGCAAGCAATAACAAGGAAGTCTTTTATTATCTTTTTTCTAGAAACCCTTGTCTTTAAAAATTGGGATGATAAATAGGGCTGTGCTAATGGTATCCAATTTCTCTTATAACGAACTTGTTTTACAATTTTTGTTTTGATGCTAATGATTGTTAAATGGATGGTAGCACAAGTCGTTTAACACAGCTTAAAATTTAGTTTTGCTTCACGTAGTTATTTTATTATATTTAAATATTGAACATACACTTAATTAAGGTATTAAAATGGAAATATCCCTATTAACAAAATGTATTAAATCCAACCATTTTCAATGTTTATAATAAAAATTCTTGGGAATAATATCCAAGGTAATAATATCACTAAAGTACAAAAAAAAATTGCATGCTGTACCTACATAAATTTCCAGTGTTTAATTGTGACAGAAATTTTAGTCCATTTTCTTTTAAATAAAACATCGTGTAAACTATTTTCTGGTAAAATACATGTTACCTTAGATTTTTTTAAAATAATGATAATGTTTTTAAAACTTTTACAATTATATTATTTCCAAGTTCTCAGAACACTAAACACTGTTAGAGATTTCACATTAAAGTTCATATAATATCTCAAAACAAATAAAATAGAATAAAGCCAAAATAATATTATGTAATTACTCACCATAATAATTTCTTGAAATCCCTATAAAATGCTGCAATATTATGACCGGCATTTGATTATTTTATTTATTGATATGATAAAATTAATTCAGGCGCCGCGTTATCATACTCTTCAAATATTCTAAACTCACATTTATATGAAACAGTATTTTGGTTACAGATAACCTTATTTAATATATTATTTTGTTAAATTGAGCAGGGGCTATATATATATGTCATGCCGCATTAAAATAAAACAAAGCAATGTTAAATACACTTTGAATATCCAAGAATAATTTTGGTGATAAGAAATTAAGTAACAATAGAATTATTGCATTATTAACATGTACGTGTACATTTTTAATGGTGTAGTAATGTCTACTTGATACGTTGCAGTATGCACACAAAAAGTAAATCAAAATATATCAAAGAAAAAATTCATCTTAAATATTTAACAACTACTTAAAATTAAATTAATTGAATTACAATTTCGCAATTTTGTATAAACGAAATTAACAAAAATATATATGTACCTACTTGTGTTCAAAAGTCATTTAGTATAATTGTACACGTAAAAAGTTATTTAAGTAACCTAAGAATTTAAATACGTAGATAATTATAGGACTACTACCTGCTGTACTCATCCATAGCGCCGAAGTACGACAGAATTGATGCACAAACGAGAACCCCAAACATACTATCGCTGATACGAAACTCCAGTATCGAAGTGGATCAAATGACAATGAGAAGAACACCTCCACTGTGCACGCAATCTGATCAACGCAAACTAACCTGCAAGTATTGCAACACTTTCTACCCGTACAGAAACCATTTAAGTGCCGAAAGAGAGTGTTTAGTACATGTAATCAGGTGCATACATATGTATGCAAGTCTTAAAGAAGTTTTAAATAAATCCTTGTTGTTTTCCGGAAAAAGTGTGATCCCTAAATTTTTTAACAATTAAGCGAATATAATTTTGATGTGTTGTTTACTATGCGTTGCCGCAATTTAAAAAATGTCACATTTTCGTACCGACTGATTGCATTAATCATGACACGCGACGATGGTAATTATAAATGGTCTGGAAATACACATTCACATAGATATTGTACTTCTCATCTCATATCCTTGAATCTAATCAATTTGTGGTTACGAGAGGCTTAATCAATTATCACACAAGTGATCGTGATGGAAAAAATAAACATCCAGAATATTTAAGAATAAATATACCTTTTTGACAAAATCGCTGAGACACGTCAACTTTTGATCGAAAGGGGACAAGTTTTGGAAAACAAATGATCTTTATATCTTCAACCCCCCGAGGATTTAAGATATTAAGATCATTGTTCTTATTGTTCCCCATTTTTTTTTTAATTGCGGTTAAAAACTTATGTAATTTTCAATACAACTATATAACTTTTCGCAAAGCGACCATTTCGTTTTAGAAGGATTAGCTTTCTAAAATACCTAGATACAATAGAGAAATATCGAAGGTAAAAGGATAATGAATATCTAAGAATCAAGACTCTTTTCTTAACTCGCTGAGATATGTAAAGTATTTAGCGAAAGCACACAATTTTTGGGGAACCAATGCTCTTCATATCTTCAACCCCCGGGCGCAGGTGTTGCAACGTCAACATTTTTAAATTACATTAGGGATTCAGTGAAACCTCATTTAAAAGATTATGTAACAATGCAATACAACGGTGTATCACATTTTGATGAAATCTATTGCACGATTTTCGAGAAAATCCAAAAGGGACATATAAATATGAGTGAGTTGGATTTTATTACACATAACAATAACGACGACGCAAAGAAATAATTATTAGAGTAAATTAAAATATCGTTTATGCTTAATAAGATTGGCATGTAATTCTTTTTTTCCAATTGGTACTATAATAACACATAACGAAACGGTGGGATAATAGACCATTAGAGCACTATGTAGTCCTTTAATATATAAAGTAGTGCAATTTAGTTTCTTCAAGAGTGGTCACGTTATAATTCTCTTTTTAAGTAACGGAAGGTCTCAAAAAAACCTAACATAGCACCAACATATAGTTGCGGGGTCCGAATACGCTCCTATCAAGTCGGCAGAAAGAGCTTTTTAAACGAGTTATGGATTATCTAGACATGAAAAACAAATTAATCTATGAAACCCTTCACTATCAGTGAAGCTTCTATCAGAACGCAATACATTTCCCAAAGAGAAAATGATTGATGAACTTTTGATCAAACCAAACGTTATAAATACATAATATACACTATGAGAGATCAATCTATAGTAGTCGATAATATTCGGAAATAAGGGGAGGGGAGGGGAAGCAGGACCGCGTTTTCGTAGTTATAATTTCCGTTTGCAGTTAATTTAGTGTTATTGCATGCGAATATTCCTTTTTGAGACAGAATTATTCAAGTATTTTCAGGAAAATCTTTTATATGATATTCTTTGGTTTCTTGAGAAGGATCATTTGATTTTTAGAAGTGCTTTTGCTTTGATTTCTACTGTAAATAATAATTCGTTTTTTTTTAATTTCAATGACAATTATTATTATTATTATTATTATTATTATTATTATTATTATTATTATCTTATATTATTATAGTATTTTTTTTCTTTTATATTAGAGAGAATTTGGTAGATCTCCCTGTCAATAAGCATTGCAATGCATTTATTGCCTGCTTAGAAGCACTGACTTCCTGTATCATCGGTTGACTATAGGACGATCGCTCTCACCGTATAACATTTATCACCCGACATATTTATTTATGAGTTCTAGAAGCATCTCAAAGAAAAAACAAAGGACTTTAATAAGTAATCAATGTGTACCAATTAAGTTCAGAGTTAAACCACGCGTCAAAATCTTGGTTAACTGAACGCCTGTGTTTGGCCGTTCAAGGTTTAGCTGTTAGATCTGCGCACGAGCACACCAAAGCACACAAGTTCTTTAACATATTACAAGTATTAGACACATAGTAAACAATAAAATAGATCACAATTCGATTATACACAATCAGCACGACGAAGATTTTTAAGTGAAGTTGACATTGTAATTCAGCCCAAAGTTTACGAAGAAAGACCTAATCAATTAAAAATATATCACTCCATATTTATAACTAAATTTGGATAGATATATTTCCGTTATCAAAACCAGTTGTAAGACACATAATCAACGAAATTTCTGATGATATTTCTTTTGAGACTGAAAGGTGGATATAAAACTAATAATTAAATTAGAATAGATATGTATTTTATAATTTTAGGAATCATGCGAAAAACTACATGGAAAAACATGCGGTTTAAAATAATAATGATGTACTGGACGTATGTCACCGTGGTTAGACCCATGGTTACTTATGCATCCTTGGACACTCCGATAGCATCAATGGAATCTCTTCCAAACCATCCACCACTTCATGCGGTGATAATGAGGGAGGTAAGAATGGGCTATTTCCCACTACCAAAATTTCCGGGCACCAGGAATGCAGAGTTGAGGGCACAATAGAATTTGCAACCATGAGGGAATCTATTGGGGATGAAATCAGATCACATAATTCCCAAATACCAACAGACAACGGCAAGCTCAGGAAACTGACCTACTCCTTGACTCTTGCAGAGGGGTGAAAGACCGAGCCTGGATCTGGAGCTGGAATATATAGTGAGGTGGGAAATATTTTCCACTAGGAAAATACACCACTGTTGCACAAGCAAAAGTATACGCTATGTTGCATCGCGCAACAAAACACAATAAAAGGACTTATAGAGATAAGCGGATCTGTATTAAAACGTAGTCAGGCGACACTGAGGGCATTATGGAACCCCAAAGTGAGATCAAACTGACGTGGCAATGAGGAGGAACTGAGTATATTCGCAGAACATAATAAAGTTACTTTGTTGTCAGCCGCTGGACATTCAGGAGTCGTAAACAACGAGAAAACCGATGAGCTAGCAAAAAAGATTATCGACTTCATACGTAGGCGGAACATGTCCTGGGAGTATTTGAAAAGGCAGTACAAGGGAAGCGCGGAAGTGGGTCCTGGGAAAACGTAAAGAATACTGGGACAATTTAACCAGGTACAGTCATGACGAAACCTTCATTAAGGAGCCATCAATAAAGAGGACTGAAGAACTTCTAAATCTTAGTAGAAATCATCTTAGTATAGTAGTAAGTTTCCTAAAGTGACATTGTGCACTGAAACGACCCAAACTGCAGACTGTGTCAAGAGTCGATAGACTCTAGATAGCAAGCAATCTTTGGGAAACTAAACATTTACCCAGAGGACTACACAAACCAATCGGCCAAGGAGCTGTTACAGACTGGTGCAGGGCACAAGGATTTGGGGATGGGTGGTATAGTGCTTCAGTACAAGAAGTCGGAGAGTAAATACAAATACCCAAAGGTTGAAGTGTTTAAAGTTTGACCCAATTTCGTCATTTTGCACGGGGTTTTGTATTTACAAAGGGAACACTATTATATTTCCAATATATTTCATATATTGTTACCTACTTCGATCCATAAAACGTTATTAAAACACATCGTTCGATATTTTGCATATAACATACATAGGTTAGCCCCAGGAATTCTGGTTAACCTAAATGTACTAGTATCTTGTTGCCCGCCGTTATTTATCAGCACAACCAGCGTTCACCGTGCGCATACCCCTACATTAAAACACAGTATAATATTAACATACATTCTATTATCATGCCACAATAGATAATTTAGCTATAACCGTATAGAGTGCATTTTTTTTTTATAGTTTACCCATAATGCGACACAACTATTTTCTGCTCGTTATTCGGCAAACAAACAAACAATTGAGGTGTTCTTTACAAAAAAAAAACCTATTCGACTGAAATATGTATGTTCTCATTATACACAGAGAGATACGTCATCAAACCAAACATCTGCAAAACCTTCATCTTAAAAACTGTGACAAAGAATGTTAGGCGATTATTACATCATGCATTCCATTTTTTTTTAATTCTTAGTTAACACTAAACTAAATGTCTGTTTCAAATGCAATGGCTCCTTTTTATAGACAAACGTCGGTTAATAAATCACTTATGAACATCTTCTAAAGCAATTAAGATTTTTCTGTAAGATATAAAAAGATATAATTGCAAGTAAATAAAATTAAAATATTACTAGCAGCTGTTCAATTTCGCAAAATTGTAAGTATACGGAGCAGGTTACGGCAAGCAGTGCACACAGATTTTTACAAACAAAAAAGTCCAAATACACCAATGTGCTTATTCTAACAAAAATACCATCTTAGCTTGCTGCAAATGACAGCGACCTCTATTCTAAAAATTGATTATGCAATAAGAGCCTAATGAGAGCCCCAGGTTCAACTACAGCTGTTATTTCACGCCCAGTAAACTGCAGGGAATTGAAATCCGTAGCACTTCCCGCAGCACGCTTCAATAAAATTACAAGCCAGGCTGTATACATTCAGCAATCACATTCTGAAAATCATTTGTTACAGGGTTGTATACGTATGTAGGTCACAGACGCATTAGTGTGGCAAAGCTCGATATATCCGTTATCGTATAAGATATCAAACCAAGTTATTTACGAAAATTGTAGACAGCGTTAAACGTAACATTTTAAAATTACTTTCATATATACAGGTTGTTCCATATCATCAGGGTGAACCAAACATACGGTTTCTTAAATGGAACACCTGTATATAAGGTTATTGTGTGAGTGTTTCAATAAAATTAGAAGTGGACATGCTACCCAATATTTTTAATATAGATTTAAATTTCCTTGCCATATTAGTATATATGTCCCCATTTCGATAATCCGAAATATGGTTCATTCGGATTATCGAGAACGCGTTGAAAACTACACTCTATTCTATTCTATTTGTATTTCGCAATTAGAAATCAAAAAAATATTTGTTTGATACGTAGATTTATGTACACAAATTATACAGCAAAGTAATATGCATACGCATACTAATACGATCCAATGCGAAATCAATAAAATTCTCCGGACGGAAATAGATAAGCCAAGGTGGTTTGATAAAAAAATTCTGTCAATATTTACCTTTCTAAACCATAAAAATTCCAGTATTTCATTATGATCAGATTAATGATAAATATCATATTAATTAATTTAAATCTAATTAAATCTTCACTCAGATAATTTTAGAAGTTTTAGATAAATTACTGTGTATAGATAGCTATGTATATAGTTCCTAATATAATTAAAAAAAAAAAACTTATTTATTAAAAATGTCAATAAAGCAATAGTGTGAATAATATACTACCAATTAGTTATACTAAAATAATTTGTACAATATGTCCATTGATTTCCACCACAATTACCAATCAATCTACTTAAAAATCTAGTAAAAATGTAATGGCCAGAGTTTAGATAGAATCGATCAGACACCACCAACTTTATGATGGGTTTTATCATTTAACATTCATTATATGACATATAATGTATGTAAGAAGGTGGCGTTATAGAAGAATAAAGTATCAAAGGCAAACCATTAAACAGAAGTTAAAATTTCAGTTGACTAAAGACCAAAGATTCAAAGTATGGTGTGTAATATCGATAAAGTTAAATAATCTACAGGGAATATGTTATTACCATTTTTTGTTTTGCAAATTTAGTTTCTTTGGTAAAGTGATAACAAGGACAATGTCGAAGCTGAATTAACACACCATACAGAATATATTCAAGTTTCTGAAGCATATAAAAGTATAAAATATTGCAACAAAGCACATTTACTAACCATTGAAACTTATATTGTAAAAACCTAAAGCGAACTTTTTAGATCAATGGTAATAAATAATTATTATTATTATTATTATTTGCAATGATTCAAAATTGTAATAAATTCAATTAAATTTAGTATATGTATTTATCTCTTGTCGAGATTTTTAGACAGGTTTATTATAACTCAACGTTCTAGATGTGTTAATATGCATGCTAATAAATAAATATGCAAATTTCACAAAAGTAGTTTTAAATGAATTTCATATCTCTTATATAATCAAAGCTATTCTTTGAAATATAGAACCTAGTCTATTATACTGTCATTGGCTTCATAAATTCATAACGTCACTTACATATTAGGAAGGCCTGAATTCTGAGATGCCATTTCTGTAAATACAACTTCGGATTGAGAAAATACTTGGCCATTATTAGCACCTACTTCCTCGAAACTTGACTGCACAACACTGTATTCAATTCCACTGTCACCAGTACTTTTATCACTCAAACTATTATTATTTGGGTCCACTGCTGTTAGATTATCTGTTGAATTTGAAATGCTACCATCTTCCACAGCCGGTAGTTCTTCTCCCCATGACAGCAAAAGGCACAAACTAAGAGTTTTTAAGTTACGAAAGAATAATTCACAATTTAGTCAATATTGTATATTAATTTTTTACTTACCTCACTATGTAAAATAAGCCCAAGAATATGAAATTTTTATAAAAATGAAATACATTCATTTTAACATAATAATATGGAATGTTTTATTTATCATCTTTGAGAAGAATTTATTAAAAAATTAAATAAGCTCTTTCCGACAGACTACCGTCTAGAAAAGACAACTGTTTAACCAATAACTGACGTGTTCTTTGACAGTTATTGAGCATTTGAACATCATGTAAATAAACTACAACAGGACTACCAATCTTTAAAATGAAATAATTATTGATTAACTACAAAATTGATCCAAAATCAAAACTACCGTTTAATGATTCTTTATAGGAATAGATTTTACGTAAACTTTGCAGGCACTTTGGCTGTATAAGTTATCCCTAACACTTTGTGATGTATGATCACAAAATAAATATTTCAGCGTTTCTTTGATGTTGAACAGTTAAATTAGTAATTTACTTTACCTACTACCGGCTGTCATAAATTGGTTAGGTATTTTAGAATAAATTAATTTTTGTAACAGGAGTTATTAAGTAAAAAATTAGCTATGGAACGTTTGTTTACGTTTCCTTTCCTTTTAATAGAAGTACCCAACATAAAACTAAAGAGACCAACATGGTTACATCAACCTTCCCCAAAAACTATGTTTGCCATGGTTCTATTTTCCTACTTTTTAGTCACAGGAGGTAAATCTGGCATTTGGCAGCAAATAATAAATTCTACAACGTAAATTGTTCTAGGCATTATATATGACGTTATTGTTGAGCCACCAAGTGTAGGTTCTACCACAGATGAGCATGGCCATTCACGACCAGTAAGTATTTAAAGAACTTAGCATTTAAAGCAATTGAGTTAAAAAACGTTTAAACTTGTATGAACAAAATCAATAACTAATATTTTTAGGTTGCATTTATGCCTTATCGTGTAAATGGACAATATATTATGGAAGGATTAGCTTCAAGTTTTTTATTCTCAATAGGAGGGCTTGGATTCATTGTACTAGATGGCATTCATTCACCTTTAACTCCTAAATTGAACAGGTTGTTATTAACTGCAGTTGGATTTATCTGTGTACTACTATCATTTTTTACAACATGGATATTTATGAGAATGAAATTGCCAGGATACCTGCAATCTTAAAATAAATTTGATAAATGCATTAAAAATACGTGTATATAAAATGTACATGTAAATAAGGATCTGAATGTGTTTTCCATAAGTAACATTTAATGAAACAAAGTTTTTACCTAAGGATTTTATTTAAAATACGAATATTAATATAAAAATCATTATACCACTTTATAATCAGACTTACATTTCTTGAGTTATATACCTATAAACAAACACAAAGTAATATGAGATCTACTTCAGTAAGTATTATCAGTAAAACCATGATCTCACAAGTAAATAACATGAGATTCTAGCTCCTAATAAGAAATCAATATCAAAAATGGTCTATAAGCGAATACGAAAGGCACTGAAATTAACAAAGTTAGATTATATGTAACACTGACTATAAATGTAAACCTACTTGGAAAAATCTGAAGATTTATCAATAATATGTTCAAATTCAGCAAAAGATAAAGACCCATCATCGTCCAAATCAGCTTCTTCCAAAATATTTTGTATTAGATGTTGCATTTCTCTTTCGGATAATTTATTGTTACCTAATAATTTCTCAATAACATGTTTCAAATCTGATGTACCTAGCATATCATCCCCATCAAAATCTAAGAGATGCAAGTATAATTGTTAAATTACTTAATTCACTTTATGTAGTTTACCAAATATTCTGAAAGCATGTTCTGCTTTAACAGATTTAGGAGCTGCTTCGCTAAAAACTGACATCATATCCAGAAAATCTTCAAATGTACAATCACCATCACGACTTGAACTAAATATTTTACATATTCTTTCACCAAATGGATTGACGCCTAATTCAGGATATTGAAGCATTTTATTCATTGGTAGTTTGGCATTCTTATTATGTCCTACTTTTTCTGGAGCAAGAGCTTTAAATTTTTGATGGGCACTTAAAGTTGTATGGTTAGTTCACCAATTAAATAAATCTGCACTATTGAAATACTCACTATAAAACTTCTTTTTTTGAAAAATAGGTCAAGTCCTAAAAAAGTAAATTAATAAAACTATTCAATACCTTATACTTAATGTATTCCAACCTCATAGTCTTGTAACTCTTCTTCGGAAAATTGGCTTTTTCCTTGCCCCATTATTGATTGTAATTTTCAAATTTTATATGCTTAAATAGTGAAGCAATATAAAATTTATAAGTGAAATTGGCATATTATTTGGAGTAATATTTACGCCTCATTTTATATGAGTCCTAAGTTTTCATTAGTAGGGTACAACCCCAATCTCCCCCTATAACAGCTGATTGTGACATATATATATATATATATATATATATATATATGACAAGGGATATACAAGGTTAATATCCTTAATACACAAAAGTTTCACTAAAATGTTTTTAGGTACAACAAGGGTACAACGTATAAGTTCATTTCTATGTAGATGGGTCTGATTTACTGAATCATATTCAAGATATAGTATATATATATATTGTATATAGTATATACAATAATATAGTAAACTTGGACTACCTTTCGTAAGGTAGCGCCAACAACAAATATTATTTTATTAGAATTTCATTCAGAAAGTGTACTATTTTATTAGTTCGTTATAAATTTAGTTCCTTTATAAGGGGCTTACTTTAAGATGGCGTGCAGTATCTGATGAATATAAACTTAAGTTGGCATAACATTAAACTAAAATTATTATTAGGTTGCAAATTTGAAAAGCTTTCTATATTTTTCTTCTGATCAACATACGCTTTCACATAAGTTACCAAAAGATGAAAATGTATTTATGAAATGAAAGATCATGGCGTATTTGGCAAAAATTAAATGTAACATCCTTAAAAATAGATCACAAAAATATTAGTAGTAGTATTTTATTGAATGTCTTGTTCTCCCTAAATTTATATTTGAGAGTTAATAGTGATATTATTTTTAATAATAACACCATTATAATTGTAACATTTATTAGAAATAACTTCATTATTAACTTAAAAGAAATTCTACCCCTTAAATATTTATATTGAAAATCCCGCCACACAGTTTATCTACATGTTTAGTTACTGCAAAACCGGCTTAACTTAGATGGCGCTCTTGTTTAGGTATGCGATAGTCCAAGAGAGGAGTTTCCAGTTTTTTAATCTTTGGAGTTAATTTTACATCCACATAATGGAAAATACTTCCACTATAAATTGGTTTGTTCGATTTGGTCACATGAAATTTTCAAGTATGTATGTTGAGAGTAAGTACTTTTAGGTTTGTAAATTGTTTATATTTCATGTATGGCATGGTACCAATTAATAAGCATACATGCAGTATGTATGAGCATAAGATGGAGAACAAACGCAAGATTGTAACGATATAGAAGTGTATATTACTACAGTTAGTACAATAAAACTATTTTACCCCCTTATGAGAGCTATCTGACAAAAGTCTCCGGAAAAACACTTCAGCCTGTTGGCTTTTTGCATTTATCTCCCATTTTTCCCATGTACTATACTACCCATTCCTAAACCATTGTGCCCTGTAATAATCCGTACAGGTCCTATATAGTCTATGTAGTCTTATGAGTTCAATTTTGGTTTCCCAAAGATGGCCTGTCTTCTAAGGTCTAAGACCTTACATTCACATTAGCTGTGGGATGCACTATTTATTGTCCCTTCACACAGTCTACAGCTTGGATCCTCCATGTCAACCTGAATTTTCTGTAGGTGTCCTTTCAGTGCGCAGTATCCTGTCAGGAGACCGCTTACTCTACGAAGGTAATTCCCACTAAGATTTAGTAATTTGTCAGCCTTCTTTACTGATGTCTCCTTAATAAAGGTTTTGCCATGACTTTGCCTGCTTGTATTTTTCCCGTATTCTTTGTGTTGTTCATTTTCGTATCTACCCTCGTACTGTGTTTTTAGACACTCTCAGGGCAGGTTCTGGGTCAACGTATGAAGACGATGACCCTATCTAGCTCATCGTCTTTTTGATTACTTACGATTCCCGAATATGCTCAGGTACCCACAAGAAAGTAACTTTATTGCATTCCGGGAGCACATTCAGTTCCCGTATGCATTCCCCAGCCAGTCTTAAGGTCACTTTACGGTTCCATAGTGCGCTAAGTGTCGCTTGATTATCCGTGGTAATACAGACCGGTTATTACTATAGCCTTCTTATTGTTTTCTATTGCGCAATGCAATATAGCGTACACCTTTGTTTGTACCGCAGTGGTATATTTTCCTAGTGAGATGGTGATTTTCGTATCCTCAACCTCACTATATATATTCCAGCTCCAGATGCTTGCCCCATCTTTAACCCGTCTGTAAACCAGCTTTTCCGATTCGGGCTTTCCACCTCGAAATTCCTGTTAAGTATATATATATATATATAGGTATATAGGAATTATGTCGTCTGTTTCCATTCCCAATAGGTTTCCTCCCACTTGATTGCCAACTTTGTTCTGCCCCAATTCTGCATATCAGCTGCATGGAGATTTTAGCAATCGGGAATACCCTATTCTTGCTTCCCCCATTATCCACACATGAAGTGGTAGGAGGTTTAGAAGGGTTTTCCATTGCTACTGGCGTTGTCTGCATTGCCTGTGCCATTGCTCCTGTTATACCCAAACACGCAAGCTCACTTATAGCAGTTTGTTGCTGCACCTTTGTCCACCATACCAAGGATGCATAAGTAATCATGGGTCTAACCAGCGTGATGTACATCTAGTACATCATTCTTGGTTTTAATCCCCATGTTTTTCCATCGGCTCTCTTGGCCAACACAAGTGTTAGCTTTGCCTTCGTTTTGACTCTGTGAAACTCCGTGCAGTTGTGGTCGTCTTAGAACGACTTATTTTAAGTCCTTCTTCCTCGATCCATTTTTGTACAACCTGTAGTGCGTTCTGCATCCTGTCTCGTACTACGTTGTTAATTTTACCCTGGGTTAGGATGACATGATCATCATTTTATCCCAGTGGGGATAATACCTCACCCATGTGAACATCCCTTGTCAACCCGAGCCACCAAAGTTTCCCCCATGATGGTAGTGTACACTGATTTCCCTTTTAGCATGTAGTCTATCCATCTGCAGCTTCTTTCACCGATCCCTTTTTTCCTCTATGCTAGAGGGATAGATATTGCAGAGGTATTGTCAAGAGCTAACTCTATATCTAGGAAAGTGTATAACACTACCTCCCTGCTTTCCAGAGCATACTCAGCTCTCTCTACTAACAGTTGTCCCTGTTGATTTCCCTTCCTCTGCCTCAGAGAATTTGCCCAATCCAGTCGCGTCTTGCCAGGTTTGGGTATAAAGGCAACTCTGAGTATCCTCCAGGTTTTTGGTATGTATCCCAGTGCCAAACTTCAGCTGAGTAACATACATACTTTATACAACACAAGGTCCGGGCCCTTTTGTGGCAATATTGGATAAATGCCATCCGGTCCTAGCGATTTACTGGGTTTAAATGAGTTTATAGCCCATTTCATTTTATCCACATTCACCACTTTCTTTGCCACATGCCAATGTTTCCTGGATGCCTGTCTTTCAGGATCCAGTTCTGCATTGTGCAGTGTTGCAGTGATGAGTTTGTGATTTGGGAACCCGCGAAATGGACCGTAAAAAGTTCTTTCATTGTCTCATCTCCCGTTGTGGTATAATCTCCTCTTTCTGTTTTCAGTGTATATATTGAGCTTTGAGCCTCCTTAGATAATATCCTGTTGAGTCTAGCACATTCTGAGGCCTCCTCTACATCCTCGCTGTGCCTCCCCCAAGATTCTCTTTTCGAATTTCTCAAAGCTTTGTTGTAATCACTGAGTCCCTATTTGTATTCATCCCATATTGATGTTTTCTTAGCTGTATTGAACTTTTTCCTGGTTTCACTTCTCATGTTTGCTAGGTTTCTGTTCCACCAGGGTACCGTCCTGGTAGTTCCCTTGCATACCACAGGGCAGTTGTCATTAAACGCTGATGTGATAGCGTCTCGAAACAGTCCTGTGGAAAACTCCAGGTTTGTTGTATTACTTATCCTATGCGAGACCCGCTTTAAATTGAAGTCAAGTTCTGCCACAAACGCACCCTCGTCAGTTTTCCGGGGGTTCCGATAAGTTTTAATTGTAGGTTCGAATTTTCCTACATTTAGTATGTCTGAGTTGTTTGCCGTAATAAATTGTAGTAAATACTCACCTCTTGGGTTGGTGTTTGAGCTACCGCAGGTAATGTGGTTTGCGTTGACATCGCCAGCTGATGATAAGTTACGTTCCGTTAGCTCTTCCACTTCCCAGGTTGGAGATAGGCTAGGGTCATCATACCGAAGATATGCCGCTCCGGCCATCAAGTCCCTCGGCGTATGCTTGTCCCCTGACCTTATTTTGACTGCGATCAAGTCTCTGCAACAGAAATTTGTCAGAGGCAGTATTTTTGCCTATTTTTAACCAATATACATGTTCTGGGTGCTGCGGAGGTTCTACTGTAAACGAGTTCACAACCGATACCACCCAGATCCACTTTGCCTCTGTTTACCCACAGTTCTCTACTGATATAGCAATTACTGTCGAGGCTGCCTTGCTACTCTGGAGCTTCGCTTAAATCACTCTTATCTTAGGTGCCATCAAGTCTTATGGGAGCCTACAAAGTAAACCTCCCACACTTGAAAGACTGGTGCTGGTTTCGCGATATAACTGCCTTGTCTGGTTATAGCCTCAAATGCAGTTATGTTGTTCTGGAGTCCCAGTAGAAGAGGTATCCTACTCTCTCTCCTGTTCCCTCCGTACTAGTATATTACTTTTGGCTCGGTCAATACAGTACCCACGAGTATGAAGGAAAGGAATGTGCATGTCTGCGGAGCCCTCTGCACAAGTATCTGGAAGGCTCCGTTAGCAGCACCTTTTATCTCCCGGTTCTAGCCATCCTTCGGAGCGTAATACCGCTATATTGGGGTGCTTGGAACTCTAGGCAGAGACCCTATAACAGGTTATTCCCATGTGGGGATGAAACCCGGTTTTTTTATTGAGGTTGACACTCCTCCCCCTCCTCCTTTTTCATCCTGGCCTGGGACAAGCATATGGCGAGGTTACAATAAAACTATATAAATATAAGACATTTCCTTATTTACTTCTTATTTTTACTTCAACACGTATATAAACACGTATTGTTTGTGTCTTTTTTTATTATTTCAAATAACGTGAACTCATAGTAAATTAAATATTAGAGCCATTACTTCCATATCTATACGACATAGTGACAATATTATTGTTTTCGTTTGGGAACGCATGCATTAAAATTAAATTTACCATTAGTATAATTCAATTTATTAAAGTATTGTTTTATGTACCTACAGTACCTAAATATAAAATATATAAGTAGAATTAATTTTTTTACTATGAAAGACGTACCTACCACATGTTATAAAGTATTTGATCATTATGAGTTATTGAATATTATTCATAACGTCTTCTTTCGATGTCT
The DNA here is from genome assembly GCA_031763485.1 of Osmoderma eremita. Lineage (NCBI taxonomy): Eukaryota > Metazoa > Arthropoda > Insecta > Coleoptera > Scarabaeidae > Osmoderma > Osmoderma eremita. The sequence goes on from JARFOC010027797.1 coordinate 28,173, forward strand.
ATCGGTTTAACCAAACATGAAGCAGCATTCGGAAGAATTTCACACAGAACAGGGAATTTCAATTTGCAATCAACAACCCTCCACACCTCGTCGGAATCCAGTAAAACGCAATCTTCACTTCTATGCTCAGCTCTAGGCTGACCGGGGCCCCAAGCTCTGTACTTATAACAGGAAAGATGATTTCCTGAGGGCGTTACAAATCTACCTTCAATTCTCTTATCGTCTAGTCCAACATATGCTACTTTATGCCAATCCGATAATTTATTCGACAGCAACAGTGATAGCAAATATGTCCGCGGACCGCTAACTACATTTGCTAAATCGCCACCTATTTTTTGACAGGCTGTTACTCCATCCATATAATTCATTTTCTCTTGAAATAAGTAAAACATCCCAATTGATTTAATACACGTGGTTTCAACTGAAAGCGCGTAATAGGTATTAAGTATCTAGCGTTGTTTGGTGAGTGCTTTATAATTAGTAATGAAATTTTAAATAAATCGGACGGTGAAGATAATTATAGGTATTCTTCTTTTGCTAATGGTAATACATGAACAGACTTCTTGTTAGTTGTTGATTGTTTCCATTGAAGAGCATAAATAATAATGTCATATTGATAATGTACGTGTTTGTTCTTTAATAGGGAAATTTTTTGAGATATGGAATATAATAATTTGTATTCTACTTACCACTTATGTTTTTATAAATGCTATAGTAATCATATGCCCTAACATTAACTATGCCAGTAAAACCAATATCAGGACAACCCAAGATCTCACAATTTGATCCATGATCTTCCTTCCTTCTCAAATTAGCAGCTTCTTGAGGACTATAGTTGAACGCCAACCCTTTTATTTCTAGAGCGTAATTCGAGCAGCCCTTTAATGTTTTAAAATTTCTTTTTGATATTACAGCCCCAAGAAAGCGTTGGTATTGTCCAACTTTTGTAAAGCAACGATTAGCATCGTCATCTACGCATTCAAATACGCATTTATAACCCGGTAAGAGTAACGATATACACACTAAATAGGTTGCCAACATAGTGAATAGAAGAGATTGAAGAATTTAACATCGTTTTATTAATTTTTGTTAACAAAAAGAATACAAACAGGAAGGGATGTTATCAATTATGTTGTCAGTTTACATCACTGCTCGCTTGTAATGCTTTAGTCTCAGATTTAATGCCGACTCAATTTTGTTAAATACCTCGTCCGGTGGAGCGTCTGTGTATATCTAGAAAACAGAAAAATATTCGCGTAGAAAATGGATTAAATTCGAGAATGTGTAATAATAGGGGTAAGGTTCCTATTTAAGGAATTTCTTCAATAAATGAATCATGGCAAAATTCATCAAACACCAAATTTTACGTTTGTTCATTACAAGATTTTGACGTAGAATGCGTTGTACTTCTCAGACCAGCAATGCCCCTCCCCTCGACCAGAAAGTCCTGCGCTGCATTTTCATGTAAAGTTTGAAATTGCATTATCTTCTAAACGACCAAAGATAATAATAAATTATTGCCCAACGGATTCGAAGAATAATCTAATTACGGGACAAACACAATATTATGAATTATCAATATAATCAATGTGATATAAAATGTTTCAAAGTCGATGTGAGTGTCGATTGAAATTGTCAGCTTGAGTGGATATTTTGTTAACATTGCCGCACATAACGTAGATGGGAGAAGTAAATAAGATATTAGCGGGACGAAAAGATAAGTAGGTAAAAAGTGTAGGGCGGGTGTGTATGCGAAGCACAAAGAAATTGGGTTGTTGAAGGATTAGTGGACGATTATTGTGCAAAACATCAAAGAGATAAGAGTAGGAATTCTACGTAAGGTAAGTGATGGAATTTCAAAGCGGGATAGTAGGGCGGTGTGGTCAAAGTTTCTGAGGGGATAGATGGGATCAATTTGAAGCCATAAATCTTCTACAAATCTTCTCTGCACAAGTTCCAGTTCTCTTTTATAAGTGATGCTATACTAAGTGAGCGTGTTACAATCAGGAGCACACAAGAGAATAGTAAAGGACCTTCAAGGAAAGTATGGTGGAAAAAGATCTACATTTTCTAATGATAAAGCCCAAATTTCGCTTGGTGTTCCAAACATGATTCGTGAACACGATTTGAGAAAATTAATTTTGAATCAGAAAGTAGCCCCAGGTCTTTAGCTAAGTTTACTCGCTGGTGGACAATGGGCCAGCAACAAACTGTTATAATAAAGCCCAACAAGATGCAGAGGGTTGGGTGTTTTGGGTATAACAGGAGCAATGCGGACAACGCCGACACCACACTTCATGTGATGACAATGGGAAGGTAAAAATGATGTATTCCCGATTGCTAAAATCTTCGAGCAACAGATATGCAGAATTGATGCACAACCAAATTGGCAATCATGTGAGAGGAAACCTATTGAAAAAGAAAACAAACGACATGATTCCGGTGTATGTATATATTTAACAGGAATTTCGAAGTGCAAATCACGGATCGCAGAAGCTGGGAAAACGCAGGGTACAGGGACAATCTCGGGAAGATGACCTGGTTTACAGACTGGTCAAACACTGAGCATCGAGCTGGAATATATAGTGAGGTGGGGGATATGAAAATTATCATCCCATTAGGAAAATACTCCACTGCGGTACAAGTAGAGCTTTACGCTATATAGTATTGGGCAATAGAGAACAATAAGAAGGCCTATAGTAATAAGCGGATTTGTATTGCAACGGATAGTTGCGCAACAGTTAGGGCACTATGGAACCCTAAAATGACATCAAGACTTGGGAATGCATACGGTAACTGATGCAATGCGGAACGGAATAAAGGTACTTTGTTGCGGGTGTCTGGGCATTCGGGAATCGTAGGCAATGAAAAAGCCGATGAGCTGGCGAAAATAGGATCATCGTTTTCATACATACGTGGGCCCAGAACCTGCTGTGGGAGTGTCTAAAACACAGTACAAGGGCAGATACGAAAATGGGTCCAAGAATAACACACGCTTATTAAGGAGTCATCAGTAAAGAAGGCTGACGAACTACTAAATCTTAACAGGAAACACCTTCATCCAGCAATAGGTCTCCTGCAATAGAGACTGCATTCCACTTCTTATGTGAATGCAAGGCATTAGACCAAGCGGCCAAGGACCTGTACGGATCGGTACAGGATACAAGGATTTGGGAATGAGTGCTATAGTATATGGGTACAAAAATGGGGTATGTAACCTACATTATCTGATCAGGTGGGTCGCGGAAATTTACGAAAGCATGTTACCTTCAATGTTTGTGGAAAAGTAATCACCTGGAAGAACAATATAATAATTAAACAACTTATTTTACCAATGAGAGTTCGGAAAAAATAGTCTATTTGCTATATTTGACCAAAAATAACAGAAAGAAATAAAATGAAGCATACATCAACAAGGTCTAAATGGTGCGCGTGCATCTTCATCCAGCTATAAAAATTTACAGTTACAGAGTATGAAGGAGGGTATGAAAGACAGTGAAGTCTAAAAGCCATCAGCGCCACACATTCGGAATGTTTGTTATTTGGCGAACTATTTGTCAAGCTATTTACGCGTTTGCGACTTTGCCACCGCCACACATTTGGCATTTGCCGAGCAACGATTTGGAAAATACCTATATCTGTAGATTTAGATGGGAATATGGGCGCATTCCTTGTAATCTTTATTGATTCATTTACAAACACCGATAAAAGGAAAATTTGTAAAAATGGTTATTTTTTAAGTGCTAAATATATAAACATAAATAAAAATCGTTTTTTTTTCTAACATACTTTTAAACAAACACTTATGACTAAGTTAATTTGCAAGTTATATTAAATTTGAATTTTATGCGTTAAAATTTTGTCCCCAATGTACACCTAAATCGACGGTGTTGCTCGAGGGCTCGCTTTAACTTGGACGGGCTTATAGATGAATTGATATTATGGTTAACCACCTGTCACAAAAAAAGATACTAATGTCACAAGCAAATACATTTGAAGATCTATTGATGTAATTATTTTCGTATCACAATGTTTATTTGCTCGTAAATTGTGTATTCAAAGCTTCATTTCTAGAATCCGGTGCGTATTTTGATTTAACATCACCTATTGGAACTAGGATGGGAGATAGCGAGTTGTTTGAAACGCTTGGAAAAGAACACCTTATAATTCAAGTTCCTTTCCGTGGTTCATAATAATGTAAGACGTGAAAAACTGGATACATTCGAAATTTCGTAGAAATGTTTAACCCCTAAATGTTGAGTTCTCCAGAAGGGTAGTACATCCATCTATGTACAACGCTTGATTAGACCATCAATTACATAAATCAATAGCAATAACCAATAAAATATTAATTATAGAAAACAAAGGTGCTAAATTGCATTTGTTAGAACATTTAACGATCAATTAGAATGCAATAATTCTCCTTTATTAAATTTACGTTTGGATTTATAAATCTTTAGGAAGTTCTTATAATTTTGACTAATTCTAATTTACATATGTATATTGTATTTTGTCAAAATTTGATATATTCCAATATTAACAAAAAAACGACAAAGTTATATTGTATTAGATTTTAGTTTTGTCTGAAGAATCCACTGTCTCGTGAAACAATTGGTACTTTGTAATAAATCTGTGCAGGATAATTAACATTTTATTGGTTATTGATAATGGACCTTCATCAAGTCACGGCCGAAAATATTCAAATATCAATAGCAATACTTTGAAACGTTTCCCTGTTAGAATTTTTGTTAGTTGCAATGTAAATTACCTTTTCTACTTTCGCTGAAAACTTTGCTGTACCTTCTTTTACTTCGTTAACATACTTAAATATCTCACTTTTGACGGACTCCTCGTCCATGTCACCTTTCTTCTCTTGAACTCGCGAAACCATTTTGTAAGTTTCTGAATAAAGGTAAATTACAGCGTCGACGTCTTTAACCTAAACAAGAAATCAGAATTTTAACATTAATGAATAACCTAATAAGTACAACGTACTTCTTTTACAAATAAGACGGCCTGCTTGCTTGTTCTTGGGAAACCGTTTAGAATAAATCCTTTTGCTTCGTTCACCCTTTTTAATATTTCTTCTTTTAATATATCCATAATCATTGTCTATGGAAACAAAATATGTTATTGTAAAGAATATCGTAGACGGTGATGTCATGTTCGGCGATTGGGCTTGCATCGTCAGCCGAACAGGGATAAACAACGGAAGAACGATAGCGGGAGGCCCTTAAAGGGATTCACGAGCGGCATTCGGTGTACCACGGTCGAGAAGTGTATCGGCATACATATGCATCGCTGTTAATATTTCATTATTATTAA
>JARFOC010027813.1:0-33447 GCA_031763485.1 Osmoderma eremita
TTTAAAACACTACGCAAAGATTAATCAAAAATGCAATCGCAATTTATTTGCGTAATATCTCGCATTTTTCACGTTATCGATACGCCTTGCGTTTTCTTCGACAAGCACACGACCTCCATACAACGCCAGTTCGATACTGGCTTCATGTGCGGTACTAGCAGTTCATATATACATATGCATAAGTATAACGGTGTGGCAACAATGTCGATATTTGCTGGTAGGATTCAAGCTCTGTCGTGGCCAACAGTGTATATCAACTTTACAATTGCACCCCTTAACATATTGTATATGATGATACGAAATACATTATGGCGAAGTTAAGCCGGATATAAATTATTTTCTTGAAGTACAATGCATGTATTAAAAGACTTTTTATACACCTTAAACATAAGCAATACATCTATTTACCGCTTCGTTACTGTATATAAATCTGTAATACCGTTATGTGTATTGCATTTACTTTATAATTTTTGGGAAAATAAATTAAAACCCTTGGAAATAATTACAAACCAAAATAAATAAGCAATAAAATGCTCCTGTCTATTTGTGTAGATTAAAACATAAAAGTTAAACGTGAAGACAAATTACTACATAATTGCATTTCTTAGGGGTTAAACATCATACAAACCTCTAAAATATGCCTTGTTGGGGAAATATCATTTGCATTTTATATATGGCAATCTTTTGTATGAAGCCAAGAATGCTTCCCCTTCATTCTCATTCATAACATAAGGCACTAGCAACCTAGATTGGAAAAAGAAAAATATACCGGTCGTTAACCTGTATTTTCTTTATCGCAACTAAACGAAACAAACGAAGAAACAAAAGCGCATGGTTAGCCGTACAAATTAATATAAACACCACCTCGTAAAATAAACACTCCGTTTACTGCCATTATTCCAACGCCCACAGCGAAATTCCGCGCCATAAACATCTCCCATTCACATCTTAAACTACTCTAACTCAAAAGGATATTAAACAAACCTTGGTAAGATTCTTTTCAGATTCATATTTTGATGCCCACACAATTGTTAATTGGATATATGCATGTACCTTCTTGCATTATTTTTAGGTATATTTGAAATAATTATGTTTAATTGTGCTATCTGAAATAGATATTTACGGCAACTGTCTGCACACCGATGTGAAGTGTTAGTTATAAACTTTCTCAATCTGGTTCTTATGTACTTAATGATTTCATGTGTCTAGTATTTATGCAAATGTTTGTTTTCATCCAACCACGCAAAGTTTAAATCATAGGAATGTGTTGGTGGTAGATACTAATTTTGGTTTCCTTTTTATTCCTTTTTAAATACTCTACAGAAATAACCACTACTGAGAGTTACTTATAGGTATCTTAAAAGATAGTTTTTCTGCATTTCCACATCTACCTAATTATAATAAAACTGTAATTAAAACTTCAGTACTAAACAGTTGAGTTTATTTACCTAAGACAAGTAACACCTGAATATATTGTAATTAATATTTATCAAAATTAATAAGGAATTAAGTATATCTACTAAAATAGACTTTATGACATTACCTTGAAACTTATCCCATAAAATATCCCATAGAACGTACCCATAGAGGGGCATATTTGAACAAGTACTTATAACGAGAGGAAGATAACGAGATTTATAAAATTTGAAACATACTTCTTGTATTTTAAACAAAAATAACTCACCGCTCAGGTTGAAGCTGTTAGGATTGAATCAATCCCCGTTCCCTCAATGCTTATTAGAAATGTGCGATTTTCCTGGATTTTACACATTGTTCCTACACTACTCCCTCCTCCTATCTTTTTCTCATTTATTTTATATTAGATCTCCCCTAATATTTCCAGAACTTCTTCCACAGTTTCCAACCACTTTATTTTCGGCTTTGTTCTTCCACCAGTCTGTCGTCACTCCAACATTGTTCTTGTGATTGTCGCCTGTCCGGCTCTCCAAACATATCGCAGACATGTTGGCCTATTTTGCTTCTATTAGTACTACTATGCCTTCTCTCTTCTCTGTATACTGCAGTGGTGAGATCGATGATTACCTATGGCTGGCTAATTCGGTGGCCAAAGACAAATTAGAGGCAAAACAACAGTCAAACTCATAAGAATTCAGATATTGGCATGCCTCTGTATTACAGGTGCAATAAGAATCACAGCGACTGCAGCCATGGAGACCATGCAAAACCTACCCCCTCTTGATCAGGTTTTTTATACATATGTTTCGCTCCTATTAGCAGGTGTGAAATTTCCAAGTGTGTATGCAAACATTATTGGACAGTCTGTTTTCAACAATTTGTGAAAATCAGAAGCACAATGGAACATCAAGTCTTTAAGTTGTAGAATAAATATTCCAAATTTTAAATGGTAAGTACCCATTACCCCTATATTGAGTCTTCTAAATACTTATATAACCGTTTACAACGATATATACTTTTCTATTCGATTAAAAGCATAATCGATATTAAAAGTATCTACTATGACACAACTGTATACTCTTTTCACAAACATAGATAATCGACGCTCCCATTACTTTATGCTGACTTTGTATATACGATTAAATACGTTTTATGTCATTTCTAATTCTATTTAGCTATATATTCGTAATATAGGTATGAAAAATACAGTAGTACCGCCCATCTTCCATAAAGGGAAAGCGCAACCGCAAAACAACATTGGTCAACAAAATTTCAGATTTATTTTGTCGCACGAGGCAAAGTCGGTGAACGTGGTCTTACTTTTTACACTTATTTCAAAATTTTTCTATCAGGCAGGGTTTCAGAGTGACAAAGCAATGAAATTTTGTGAAAGTATATATTATAATATGTGTATAAATCATGAAAAAATGACGTACAAAGTGCTATATTTACTTGGAAAATGTGCTTATATATGACTTTCGGCTGTACTTTGCATCAGAAACATCTTTCTTCAGCGTCCAGCAATAGTCTGCCAATATAGCAGGGCTCCATTTGCATTAGTATCATCAGCACTTTCATCGTCGCTTAGTGTCATGTTTTGTGGAGGTTTAGGCACCTTTTGCCCACGCTGTAAGAAGTCTGACACGCCTAACACAGCAAATATGGGGAGCCCAGCTTTTGTCTTCATTACCTACTTTACACTTGAAATACTGATCATTACACTTTTTAAGGAGAGGTGTGGAAGACCGTTTTTGATATTTAAATGTCAATTCGCCGCAAATGTACCAAAAAGAGTTTGGGTGGTTAAACACATTTCCTTGGCAATTTTACAGGTGATCAAATGTTAGCGGTTTCACTACAATAGCTTGAACGCACCACAACGCAACACTCTTTAAAACGTTAATGTATATGTTCCATTCACCGAGCTCTAGCCGACAACTGAAATAACAAGAGATGCTGAAATAACGTCAGACATGTTCTCTTATACTACATATCTATGCATGCATATTGGATAAGCGAACATCCTGGAACATAGCAACTAATGGTGGTGGAAAAATTCTGAAAACATAATTTTAGCATTAAAAAGTATATGGGAATCAGGCATTTTTGTGTTTAAATCTTGTTAACCAGTGTAATAGAATCAAATGTAAGCAAACCTGAGCTAAGGTACAACTAAATTAGCAATCAAAGAAGTATGTAATGAGCAGACCTTGTAGCCTTGTAGTTAATTAAATACCACAAGATTTCTTCAGAAGGAACTCCAAGTTCTCCAATAAATAGATATTATTATTATATAACGCAAAAAGTTATATTTTTGACCACCTTGAACCACTGAATTGATCTGCTAACTGCCGTGATCGGTTAACGCGATTACCGGTTAACCGGTTATACGGTTAAAATGCACAGCCCTAGTATGTAGTGCTATTACGTTGTAAGTATTAAAAAAAAGAACTATTTTATGCATATGTATAGGTATTATAACGTTTAAGGGATACCTTTGTTTTATTGCTATTTAATTAACATTCAGCAACTACTCATTATGTGTTGAGTTTAATTTTACAAAAATACCTAGCTGTATCGAAAAACAAAGGATGAAGGTGAAACAACAAACATACGTTACAACATTCCTACTGCTGCAATATGAATAACAGAAATGGAATAATAAAATGCTTCAGAAACAAATAAACAAAATATTTGTGATTTGGTAAAATTGGTATTGTAAAACTAACAAATTCTAATTTTACACGTTTGCGCACATATGTGCTGACATTTAAATGACCGAATAAGTAGAAAATTATGGTTCTATATATAATATTCTATACAACGTATAAATAGACGTTACAGCTATTGCTCAGTTAGATTTACAGCTGCATATGTTTAGTTGCCCAATGTGAACCCTTCTTCGTACGAAGCAATAAATCCTGACATGGAACTAAACAGAAAGCTTAAATAAATAGACATACATACATGCATAATCTGATACACCGGAACAACCGTTCCTTTAAATATAAACAAATTTTTCTAAAATTTGTGCACTATTTGACCAAAAATAAATGCACATGTCAATGTCAATTGCTGCTCCCTAATTTATTTTGTACTACAGGGAATGATATGGCACTATCAGTATTATATCAGTTCTTACTTAGTGTGCATTTAGTTTCCAAAGATTAAAGTGTTAATATTGTATAAATGTACACTGTATCCTATTCTTACATATTTTAGTACTTCTGTTAGTTTTACCGTTTAATAACTGACCTAGTTTACAAATATATGTATCATGTATGTATGTAGGTATCGCAATCCGATTAGGTATATTATATTATATCATGTCAAACACAAATTACTGTGGATATAATATCAAACAAATAATGATTGATTCATGTATTGTATCCCTAAATAATAATATAGTGTTGGCTATTACGGTGGTTATAAAAAATATTTTCATCAAATGAGAAAACAATATCAACTTAGCACTAAAGAAATGCACTCTGCACTTTTTAATTGAAATCTTTTAAAACTGTTGAAATGGAAATCAATTATGCATACATACATACAGTTGCGTCCAAAATAACAGCAGTTACTCATAAATATCTAAAAACATTGATTTTTCTCTAATTTATAAAATCTCCTTGTGAAATTTTTCCTATAACAGAGGACTTGCACTATATATAGGAATGGAATGTAATTGAGATAACATCAATAACAGGGATTTCTCTTTTAATGCAAATAACGGACTAAACAAAGTTCTTTATAATAATAGCAGTTTTTCGCATACTTTCGTGTAGGTCTTTATGCAAGGTAATGACCCTAAAGACACGAGCGAGTTGGCTGAAAACTGGTTAGCGAAAGGAAGTATTCAGGTTTTGGTGTGTCCAACAGAATGTTCAGAGGTCAATTCAACTGAGAATCTTTTGGGAAATGTGAAAGTAGAGGTTGCCAAGGCTAAACCTACAAGAGCTGACGATTTATAGAAAATTATCCGGAAAGTTTGATACTCCAATCCACATGAACGTTACCATCAACTCGTAGATTCTATGCCTCCAAGAAGTAAAACAGTGATATCCAATAATGGTCATTTCACTAAATATTAGTGTACTATTCATTTGGTTTTATGTTTAGTGGATTCAATTACTTTTCTTTAGTGCAAATGCTTGTGTTTTATGGGACTGCGATTATTTTGAGTCATCTATTAATTCATTATTTCAAGAATATTATTATTAAACGACAACTGCAAAGTTTTTGATCTTATATTTTTCCTTTCTTACCATGGCTTGTACTCACAACAGTTTACCAACTAACGATCATACTTCATTATCACATGAACATTGTTTTAGTTTAATCAACGACAACTTATATTATTTTGAACGCCACTGTACATATCTATGAGCGAGAATTTTGGAAAATAATGTATTTTATACCAATAATTCTAAATAAATAAATATGAAACTAACCGTTTCTGGCAAAAAATCGAAATTTTAAATAAATACTTTATATGGAATTTCTTTTTAAAAATGTGCTTTTTTTCGTATATTTTGGATTTTTTTTAGCACAGCTTACTGTAGTGATGGCGAGATTAGTGAAATTGGTGTTAGTCAGGGACGGGGGAGGCTAGAGGCGCGATCTATCGCGTATTTTGACTTTCTGTGGTGGAGTGAAAACACATATGTCATCTTGCGCACTAAACGGATTTATTGAGAGTAAAGTTCGTACCATTGGCGTCTCGTTGTTGTTTCGTGCTATGATGCGGACCCCTAGTAAAAGGAAGCGGTGTAATTCAGAGACACTGCGTACTTATGCATCGGTTCCATTAACGTGGTCAACACACGACGGATATTTGGCCTCTATTCAAATAGTGTTGGCGCCTTAATGTCGACGCACCTGTATTCGCCTATGTTAATTTCAAGTTGTCATCAAAAAATCTTTCGTGCACTTCATTCTTCTTACAGTTCATTCATTTTAAGAAAACAGAGCTGGAATGGATAGGAGAAAATATCTCGGCTTACTATTGGCTCGAATCCGCGATAGATTTACGCACACGAAAAGGATACAATTTTCGCCCAATGACTTTATGTTGGATAAAATGAAATATCACTGATAACAGCGTTTCTTATGTTTACTGTAATGTCATTTGTCAAATTCACTCGTTGTAGTCCACTCTGATTCCGCTGCTTTCGACTTCTACTTTCTATCAAATTGATGTTTGCTTATATTATCCGTTTTATTATATTTTAAATATTGTCTCCAAAATAGTTCTTGTCAGAACTCGATTGTTGCAGTACTTGATATCTATCTATTGAAAGTGCAAAGGGCTGTTTATTGAGAATTATTACAAGGTGTTCAGCGTCTTAATATGGTTAAAAAAGAAGTATTGGAGTCAGATGATGACCCATTATCATCAACCGGTGCCATCAAAAAATCCTCAAGAAAACGTATCGGCAGTGGTTAAAGATTAATAGCTTATAATCTGTATTCGCAGTTGAAGCATGACAACTCGAAGTCGGTATCAATAAAATTAGCTGCAAAGCTTGGATTCGGCGAAAAAATGATATGGAATATTGTGGAAGAAATTGATGCTACGGGAATTGTAAATTCACCCCCTAAAAGACGTGTTCATGAGACAATATATCATCATTTGGACGAATCTGAAAAATCCAGAATTAAAAGACTTTCTTTCTGCAAATTGAATTGTCTACCTATATAAATTTTACAAAAAAATGTATAGGCGATAATCCAATACCATATTTGATTGACGGAATAGTACCAAAAAGTGGTCCTACAGTTTTACAATTACCGTCATGCCACTGTAATTTAAACCCAATCTAACTTGTATAGGCACACGTGAAGCACCTTGTTGCTGCCAACAACAAAACCTTCAAGTAAGCAGAAGTAAAAACTTTATTAAAAGAAGGGATTAACCTTGTAACAGCTGCAAAATGAACAAATTGCATAAAACATACTATTGCAGAAGAAAATAAAATGTATGAGCTGGATATCATAGTTCACGATATAGTAGACGAATTGATTATTACTGCAAACACAGGATCATTATCAAACCTATCATCGGAATCTGATTTTCGATAATAACTTTTAAAATACATGCGTTTATTTCAGTTTGTTAGAAAGAAAACAAGTGGAAATATTTCAAATATTTGTGTTTTCATACATTTTAACAATGAACGATAACAATTTGAACTTCAGAAGAGCATTTTATTGTTGTGTACATATAAATATAATTAGAACACTTATTAGAATAAACTATTAAAGTTCATAGTTATTTACGTATTTCGTAGTTTCTTTGCATTTCTCTTTAAGGTGATATCTTATTGGATCACACATGAATTTGTTAAAGACTGAATATGGAATAGAACACGTAGTTTTTAAATCCCAGCATAAAAAATAACCAATAAGGCTATACATTATAGTTTATGATTTACCGTTAACTATAATTATCTATTATTGTAATCAGCTATTACGATTGAAATAAGTTTGAATTTGCCGCTGTTTCGGAACAAGTCCTTATTGCTCCTGTGGGAGACGTTCGCAGATCACAGCGCCCACTACTGTTTTCTTAACGTGAATGGAGTTTAGTGGTATTGTACGTAAATTCGGACAATGGTGTTGAAATAAAAGCCACGATGTTTTTTTAAGATTTAACGTCACACTTTGAAAATGTTGCGGCGCACCCTTTGAGAAACACTGTCCTAACTGATATAATTCGAAACCACTGGGCAAATGCGTTGGCCAGTGCAGAGAGAAAACCTCTACCTTTTACTACACGGTATATGTACAGCGACCACTTGAATGTTGGAATAAATTCATTTAAAATTCAGGTGTGTTTTTCTCGAAGAAAAGCCGAACCCCTCGGTTTTTGATTTTAGTTGGCGTTTTTCTGACGATTATTTCATGTATACAGCGTGACCCAAAAACCTGTTATGACACCTCACTCATTTTTTATGCAAACACCTTGTTTTATTCATTTTTAAATGCTACGTCAAATTCTGAACATATTTTATGTAGAATGTGCTATACCTGAATTCAACTGTTTCAATATGCAACTAAACCTAAACACTTAAATTATGTAAATAAACCCTTGAATTGAGTCATACTGTTGATAGTGACAGTTGACTCATATCCTATACACACAATCGATGGGGCCCTCAAACTTTAGCGATAACAGTGGAATCGATGGTGAATTTTTCAATCACTACACAAGATTCGATTACTATTACAAGGTTTACAAGCTGGTTGCTGGTTCAGTCTTAGCTAATCTGTGAAAAATTATTTTATTTACTATTATTACTATTGTTTGTAGCTGTGACGAAATTGCTAAAAATCTATTACAGTGACATTAGTGCAAAAGATTTAAAAGATGGATGCACCTAACAGAATACTTGAAAGATGTCCGAAATAGTGCCAGCGAAGAGGCTATTGGTATTTTAGAATCATATCATCTTTTAAAAGAAAGTAATATTGAAGACGCTTTTCCGGATATTAAAAAATCAATTAGAATCTTTTTATGAATGATGGTCACTAACTGTAGTGGAGAATAGTCCTTCTCAAAACTGAAAAGGATCAAAAGTGAATCGAGGAGTGCAATTCCTCAGTTTGTCGCTGTTGTTCACTGAAAGCGAGGTATTTGAAGAGACAGACTCTAAAGATGTCATTCGCGATTTTACCACTCAAAAGTCTAAGAAAATACCGCTTGTATCGATATAGATTTTTTTAAGTATGATTGCATTTGTTCGTAAATTTTCAAAAATAAATTATAACGGAGTACATAAAAATTATATGTTGTTCATTCTTGTTAACATCGCTTCTAAATTTCTCTCGAAAGGGCCCCGTGCGTCCCAGTGCCTCCAGTTGGCTTAAGACGGCCCAGACGATAAGTTTATTTTTAATGGTACGTCTCGCTGAAAGAGTGCGAATAAAGATACCAATGATTATTGGTTATGGGGACAAAAGGGAGTTTGCGAAATATTTAATGCCAAGTATCCTCACAGAGAGCCAATATGTCAATCTACTGTCAGCAAGATAGAAAAAAATATCGTGATTCAGGTCACGTCAGGAATAATTATACTATAGGTCCGTTTAGGATATCAGAAGATAAACAGCTAAATGTTTATTCTATGTAAAGGATGCACATTAGAACAATTTTAGTTCAGTCAAGTCGGCAGCCGCTAGTACGTGAAATGATGTGTATTCATACATCAGCTTTAGCTAGGAATATTAAAACTTAAGTAAGTTATATAGATAGAGGCTAACTGTCAAGATGCTGCAGTATTGACTATGTATTTCTATAAAAGTTACTGTACTATGATGCATGCACATACATTCGTGGAACATTTTGTTATTATGTGTACAAGCAATGAATGGCAGTAATAGAAACTGAAAAGTAGCAACCAATTGAAAATTTATAAATAGCATGTATAAATGCACTTACAATAACTAACAAGCCATTTGCCTCATTACATAAGGCGATATTTAAAAAAAATATATTTATTTAGAAATCTATACACCTTTGACCTATGTACACAGATAAATGGAAATATTGGAATTTTTGTTCCGGTTATTTTCCAAAATCATTAAATTTATCTAATGCGTACATGAACACACACATGAAAAGATACATTATGGCGTAATATTTCAGAGTTCGCAAACACCAATTTTGTTTATCATTAATTTAATATCCTGTCACATTATCCGGTAGATCGAAATAATCAGGACAGGAAGGATATATGGAGCTAAGACAGGTAACCCGTGGTCTGTGCCCAACATCCAACACACAACATAACGTAAACATTTACGCCATCGTTTTCAATAACTCAACGACGTCTCTGGCTTTAGTCTGAAATCGGCAGTTATTGTGAACGCTGGCCCCGAGGTATTTATACCATAGTTCAGTGTGTAACATCGTGTATCGCGTTATTTTGATCGCGCGGAAATTTGTGTTATTCGACATCACCTACAATTTGTAATAATTATATACGTATGTATATAATAATTCACCCCAGGATATATTTTAAAATTACGCGATAAAGGAATGCATCACAACTTTTCGGTATGGAAACTTATTATTAACTCATAATCGTAATGCAGAAATAAATATGAACGCTATCATACGTAATCGTGCTAAACATATGTTTGTTTGAACTTTTCATTTACACATGGGAGTTGTTTGAATATCGATCATTTAACAATCTCGTGCCGGGTACAAGTTACCAAATGCAAAATAGGAAAACAAATTGCCTTCTTCGTTTCACTACACTTAAACATGAGACTTTTATGGTTTTAATACTGTTAATGTAATTTTATCAATTACTGCAGTTAAACAGCGCATTTTTGTGTACATTGTATATTTCTTGTTGTAAGCGGAAAAAATGTTTTCTGTCAGTAAATCAGTGGAAGTAATAATGAGTCGATTGAAAACAGAACACAGGATTCTTTCGTTCGCCTAATTTATTACTCATGTATTTATTGTTTCATAATGATGTCTTACAATAATACATGTATTCAAGATAGAACATCTAAGCATAAATAAATGAGGAAATGCTGAAATAAATTTGTCGAAACGAATCAGAATGCCTGTTAGCTTTGAAACAGTTTCTTACGTAAGTAGTCCACGAAAATAGCATGCCTCGAATTTGCAACACGTGTGCACTATACGTGTTTTGCTGTTTAATGTGTAATATCTACCAAATAGGTCAAACATGTTCCAGACACACAACTTACATAGCGTAGTTGATAGCCCGCCCTCCTTCATTATACCGTATTACCTTTGCAAATCGAATAATATATTCTGAGTAATGAATGCACTGTAATCCTATTCAACTGAAATTAAGTATTGCTTCGTATGCGTGTTCCACAATAAATGCTATTCAACTTGCTTCTAGGAACGCATCATAACAAGCAAGGTGTTTATTTTGCTTGACGAGAAGATCTTGACATATTTTTGAGTTTTCATGTATGAAATTGAACTAGGCTAAACTTCATTTTAATATCTAAAAGAATTCGCAACTAATAATAAAGGAGTAAGCCATTAATTTGCGATATACAGTTGCTCACGAAAGTCTACATACAGTAGGATAATTTCTAAATTTGCTGCCAAAATAGAATGTGAAAGAATTGGATAACAAGATCGTTACAATAACAAACTATTTAGTTCAATTCTTTGCTAATTTTATGCACTTTATTAACAAATAAAAAAATTCCTTAAATAAGACATATAAGAAATCTCAGAAATGTCAACATACAATAAATGAATAGCTATACGAAAAGCTATTAATAATAAATTAATAGTTAGTAACACCTCACTTAGCACTAATTGCAGCATTCAGTCTACGCGGCATCCAGTGCACTAATTTTTGTGTAACTTTTTGGGGTATTGGATCCCATTCTTCCATTATTATATCCAACCCTATTAAGCTCTAAGTTTCCGGCACTTTGAATTAAATTTGCCTTCAAAATATAACATATTTACGTTTGTCCATAATTTCATCAATAAATTCAGTATGTCCTACCCCAGCCGCCAACATACTACCCCAAAGTAAACCATGCTTCACTCTAGATTGTACATTTTGGGTTTTATATTCAGTGTTCGGTTGCCGTCAAACGTTACCAGCGTCCATCTAATTGGAATAAGTTAATCTTTGTTTCACCTGTAAATAACACCTTATACCAGAAACGTAAATCCTTATTTTCATGTTTTCGATCGAATTCCAATCTTTTTGTTCTGTTTACGTTACTGATACGTTTACGTCTAGCGCTGTGCCCATTGTACTGCACTTTTTTTGGATCTAGTTTAATTTTATTTAAAACATACCTTTTTCTCTCGGAGAAAGTAAATTTGGACGACCACTACCCGACCTATTTTCTATTGTACTTGTATTATTATAATTGCGTAACACTGTTTGCACAAATGATCGAGGTCTATCAACAATTTCTGCTAATGATTTGCCTTCATTTCTCAATTTAACTATTAACTGTTTTATACAAATCGAAATTTCCCTTTTTCGTTCCATTTTGATAGTTAGGAGAATATTATTCAACTGAAAATAATTTGCATAGTATGTTACTTTCATAAATATTGGGACATTCGCTATTTTACAACGACTAAGCTTATTATATTGGTGGCTTTGATCTGTATGTGGACTTCCGTAAGGTTTCACAAACAAATTTTTTTTTTTGCTGCTTTGTAAACTATTCTACTTGAAACGTTTCAGCTTAGATATTATTAGTTTTACGTTATAATAATAAATTATATTGCAACTGTTCGTATAAACACACTGTTCGGATTACTCCTCCCGCACAAAGTATTGATTAATTCGGGACGACACGTGTTTCGGGAATACGTGGATTCCCGAAACACGTGTCGTCCCGAACTAATTAATACTTTGTGCGGGAGGAGTAATCCGAATAGTGTGTTTATTGTGCTGCCCCATAGTCCTTGCAATATTTACTTAACTATTCATATACTTGAAATCCTTCATTTAAACAGTATGTTGAGATTTATAGTGGTGTATGTAGACTTTCGTGAGCAACTGTACTGCTCCATCTATAACCTTGACCTTTCCAGTGAACATCGATATCATTTTTTTATTCTTTTTGTACTAAATTTATTTAGTTTCTGCAATCAGTTTATTTCTAATATTCTTTGAGATAATCAAGTTATGCCTGGGCTTATTTAATAGTAATGTTCATTATTGGCTTATGTTTCTTTCTTCCAAATTATATCCAATATTGCAATATTGCAATATTGCACCTATTCCCAACTGAAATAAGCAACAGTCCAGTTTAATTCTAACATCTTTTAAATTTTATCTTTCTATACATATGTATTTTTTTATTTGACAATACCTATTCTTATAATAAGCTATTGAAGCTGTAAATACATAGGCATTTGTAATTTAATAGTAGTTGCTAATATGTCCCTCCGAAAATTGTTATCCCGAAACAGACACATTTTGATTCAGATATTCAACAATTTATTCCAGAACATTTCTAAGCCAAAACCACATTTGTAGTTGCAAAAGCATATCAGAGAACCTTCCAAATAAAAGTGAACGAAGCACAACAAATAATTCACGATTTAATTTAGTGTTTAATGTTTCGCTTGAAATATTTACTTCCTGTTCCCCTGTCACTGACCTAACGAATCCACTCAACGCAACGAGATACTTTATTTAATATTCGCTGTAACTTTAATTTGATTTGATATTAAACAATTATATGGGAATTTGATAATTTCTTATTGGGTAGAAGATACATAAAAATAGTATTTTATAATACATAATTTTGTTTCTTAGACTGTACCACAACATACCCCGTAAAAAAGGCTTTATTAATATTTCTTTTCCTTTTGTTTATCCATATATCATTAATACATACACGTGTATATCATGTCCGCAGTACACTTAAAATACAATTTAATTATATAAACTTAACTCATGTAGATGCATGTTGAAATAATTAGCGATAAGTGAGGAACAACCATATATAAAAACTTCATCACAAAGGTCATTTTTAATGGCAGCATTTTGCATCAAACTAAAATGACTCCATAATCACTTTACAACAAAAATTACGTAAGCACAATGACATTCTATGTACACTATAAATAAACACGGTTACTCATACGAAATCAAATATATCTATTCGTTAACTATTTCCACAAGTTTATTCACATATAGGGACCAATTCTTCCTCATTTTCCTAAATTGTTTTTATAAGATTGCCCAGTTGGGTGCATTTAATTGCTTGCGACAGTGTGTGGTGTCAAGACGTATATTACACAACTTATCAATGATCTTTTCAGTTCATTCATGGGTAACTAACAAGACATCAGTCACGCAACATAAAAGGCCCTCTAAATGTAATTAGAACTTGAATAAAACCACATTTAAGCGGATTCATTGGGCTTTCAGTACTCGTAAGTAGTTCTATTTTAATTCTACTGCTGTAAGTTTATTAATCAGTGGAAGATCATTTTTTAGATATCTTTAAAAACTCTTTGTATAGTAATTAAGTAATAATAAATTTTAATTATGTGCACTTACTCACTACCTATGTGAGTTTTTTTTTTCGATTCATAGCATGGGGATCTCACAAACCAGCGGAGAACGAGATACGGTCAAATGGGGAAAGAATTGCAGCTTTACGAGTTCAATTGAATGAACTTTTAGTTTTTTTGGAAAAAATGCACGGCAAACTAGATATCTCGAATTATTTCGTTTAGTACCTGTAGCTCTATTATTATTGACTTTAGGTAAAAGATGCAAACGAGTACTGAAGAAGCATAGATTTCATCCCTATAAATTACCGGTTGCACAAGCACTGCATTACAAGAAGCGTATTGGACTTTGTACATGGTTTAATAACATGTGTGAAGCTGATACACAGTTCAAATTTAAAGCTTTGTGGACGGATGAAACACGATTTACAAACTGCGACATGTTTAATAGACACAACGAACATTTATGGATACAAGAAAAATCGCATCATGTGAAACAGAGGAGACCCCGAGTTAAGTTTCGATTTAATGTTGGCTCGGCATCATTTGTGCTATAATTCTTGGTCCGTACCAAGAATTATTGCACAAATGACAACGTGCAATGTGAAGGTACATTAACTAGTTCACTTTCTGCAGAACGCGTTTGATCATATGTTAGATGAATTACCCTTGCACACACGTGAATAGGAAGGAACGCGCCGGTTGCATAGCCACCTCGATCCCCCGATTTGCCTGTCCCCATAGACTTTTATTTATGGGGCATGGTAAAAGGTAGGTAGTATAGAAAATCATACGATACAGTAGATGACCTTAGACGCACTGTACTAGAAGCTTTTGCCAATATTGATGTCCGTTCCACTAGAAAAATAACAAATTCTGTTTCAATAGGTGCATTAATCGTCGACTTTTTGAACATGTTTAATCTTAAATACATTACATACTTTAATTACGTTGTTTGATTACTACTTTAGTTGTATTTTAATTTTCTTTATTCTTTCTGAATTTATCGTTTGTCATTCTCTGTTTATTAGTTTTATCGAAACTAGTTTTATCTAAAAGCGTAATTCTAACGGAATAAACATTTCAAATCAAATTTTTAATAACTATGTTGTATTTTTGTTACCAAACACGATGTGCATCTATCAATTGTTTCCATAGCTCACTGCGTGAACAGTTCAGATATTAAAAGAGGAAAGTGGCTGTAATTTATTTATTTGTAAAAAGTTTTATATAAAGTGTTATATCGGTGAAATCACTGAAAAAATGCATTTTTAGGAAGTCATACCTGACTATGGTTTCTATTTAAAAAAGACAATTTTTTTGCCATGTCTCAACAATTATAGCTTTATTAATAATTTGGATAAGACTGTCTTATACAGCACATGTTTATCTTAAACTTTCTTTGCATTTTTTCCTAGGGTCAATAATAATAGAGCTACAGGCACTAAACCAAATAACAAGAAAACAATTTGTTCGAGATATCTACTTAGCTGTGCGTTTTTTCCATGAAAACAAAAGGATCATTCAATTGTAAAGCTGCGATTCTTTCCCCATTTGATCGTCTCTCTATCTCCGCTGGTTTCCCAGATTCTCATGCTGTGTATTGGAATATGAAAATAAGGGCGAGTTTACACATGCATGGATTTACTGGCGCCAGTAAATAAAACTCCACACATTTAACTCGCGTGAAAGTAAAAGCTGTGTGTAAAAGTGGTCATTGGCGTCAGTAAATCCATGCATGTGTAAACCCGCCTTAAGACACGTGCAAATGTTTATAGCACTATATATCCCCTTATCAATTTAATGTTTAGTGGTTCGTAAAATCCATTATTCGTACATAATTTAAGAAACCAATCTGTGCTCATTTACTTTTAGTTAATGCCTACTGTTTGGAGCATTTCAGAAAGTATTCCAAGCACTTAAAGGTATAAAATTATTTCAATTTTCTAACCTGGCCACATATACAGTGGTACCGCACATGGTGTGAACACTACGCTCATGCGTAAATGAGTTGGGTGTCGGTATACGCCGACCGCACATTTTCTTTTGACAGTCGGTGGTTTGGTATGTTTGCAATTGATAAGGAGGCCGTTGCATTTCCTCGTATTGCCTCTCCATTACTTTTATAATCGTTATTTTTTCCTTTCTTGTGATTCTCGTCCCAATTTATTAATTTCAATTCCATTAAGAAAATGGATATTTACACATTACACATAAAAAATAAATAATAAAACTATACCATCAAGAAGTGTAGATTCATTTGTTTCAGATTAGATAATGTTTGGATAATAAAAAAAGACATTTGCTGCATAGATGAAATGTAAAATTGAAAAAGACTGACTCATACAAGAAATAAGTGCATAAGTAAAAACTGAAATAAAAAATATTTCGAAATTAAATAAACAGAAATAAGGGTTAATGCAAACGAAAGACAATGAATAAAAGGAAACTCATTCCAACTCTGCCAGTAGAAAAGAATTTCATTCCGAATGTAAAACAATACCGGAAAACGCCAAAGAAAGAAAGTTTTGAATGTAATAGACAATTAAATTCTATTGTAATTCGAAACTAATGAATGCTATAATATTATGTCTATGTATGTGCTCAAGAAATAAATATTATCACTTAAATAAAAAATTAGGAAAAATCTACTTTTAATTCAGTAAATATTCAAATCGTTATCCTCTCTCTGCGAAACAAGAAAGGAAAAATAAACAATTATAACAGTAATAGAGAATCCGGAGAAATGCAGTAACCTCATCAATCGAAAAGTACACTAAACAACCGACACAGACGTGTGGTGAATTTTATTTACAGATATCTAAGTAGCATACGTTAGTTGCGTAAGCTAACAAACACGTGCATTAAAAGCAAAATACTTTTAATTAAAATGACCTCTAAGTATATTCTGGATGATGCTAGATGCGATTAACTATATGGACGCATGGTAATAGGTACTAAAACAAATATCATTGCCAGTACATTTTCATATATAAAAATATTTGTGCAAAATCCAATAATAACAAATGAATATTGTGATTATCTCTACTATGTAGAGTCCCATAATCAATCAGTAATCAATTTTGCAAATAAAAAACAACAACCAAAACATTGGGAATCCTTACCTATTCTTAAAGTCTTCTAGGTGACGAATGTCCATTCGGTAGCTCGGGCCAATTTTTCATAGGATTTACCTCTCTCGGTACCCTTCAGTGTTGCGGATACATCAACACTGCTGCCCTCTTACGGCGAGGAGAGGCAGTAACAAGCCATGCACTTCACATAAACGCAACACAAATTTAGACAAACCTAAGGTAGAGTGATACAATAGGCATGAAGGCCGCAGTGTTAAGTCTCTGCATTAGGACGCAAACAAACAAACAAACAAGCTTTCTGTGCGGCAGTTACAAAAAAATTATAATATTACTGAGAATGCTAAATATTGACAACATTGATAGAAATAAACAACAATTTTTCGTCAGGCTTTAGTAAAATAAGGAAGAAATATGTCATTACTTATCCAAAAACAGCAAAATAGGGAAACCTAAAAACTATAACATCCTTCAAAATCTAGTTCCTAATGGCAAATGCCAATGCGGCTTCCCAAGAATGCGAAACTACTATAAAATTCGTAGTGTAAGTGGCGATTCCAGTCATCTCTCCACATATATGTTTCTGTACCAGTTTCGCAAATATCACTGTACTTCACCTATATGCGCACTAAATTACTTTACCAGCCTGTGACTACCTAACCTCAATGCAGTTAATAGTTCCGGAAATCGGTTGCTCATTACTCCTCTTTATACATCTGTTCTAGTCCCATCAGTACGTATGTTCTCATGATTACAATTAAACACGTCCTGTAAAGGACAAATGCCTTCAGCTTTATCAAATCAACGTGAAGGCAATAGTAATTTATTTATCTGTATTTGGTCAGTATTTTATTTAAATTACACTTCGTCCATGCCATGAAATGCAATAATGTGGCGTTGAACTTCTGAAGTACAGCAATGATAGTGATTTCTTCCTGGTAATTCATTCCAAAGGCGCTCACTGTCGTTTACTTTCCAATTTGTTGGTACTTCAATTTGACCATGCGACAAATGGTCATTTTCCGACACATTGTGACTTACATCATTTCGTCTTCATCAAACCACTGAAAAACAGGTTTCTTGAAGTCTTTAGCATTGTAACGTAAAAGCCTAATGTCAGGCCATATCGTTACTTTTCACAAAATAATACCACTAACAGTCAGGTGCTGTTTGACAGACTGCGTCAAGTAATCATCGCCGATATCTCAAGTCTAAGGAATGTTTTTGCTCCAAATTGCCTGGGCAGTAAGGGTTCGTGAATTGATGTGATGAAGGGCGTGGGTTCGGATTCATTAGAAAAATCAGAAATGAAGCAGTCTCACAGTCGGCACCTGGCCGACGTGCTGGGTTCTCTGACACAATCTCGGGACCGTTTATCGGATTACTTCGGACTGGATATGTTGATATGGCTGTTATCTACTTCTTTTTCTGTTGGCATAGATAACTGATCATTGCAGGGTCTCCTTGGCATTCTCAGAGCGCTTAGGTACACCGAACACACTTTCGTGCCATGCCCATGCTATAAACTATCTTGAGGTTGTCTCGCCGCGATGCAGATCCAGCATTTGCCGATAGCTGCCGATCCTCTGGCTTTGTGTACAGCACTTCAGCACAGTCCACTCCTATCGATGCCTTTGCACGAAGCAGTCAGGTGCTCACACCCCAGGTATTTGCAGCATCTTGGCACGTTTACTTTCCTGCAAACTCTGCTGCAGACCCATCCCACTTTGCTTCGGTTTATCTTCAGCCTCTAGTTTTCCAAATGTTTACTCAACTAGCGCTAATCTAGCTAGTCTTATGCTCCTATTGTTTGTAGTGACCACTGCGTCGGGAATACCCAAGTATTTCTGTATGGTTTCCTGGACTTCCAGCAATGTGATGCGGCTATCCAGGGCGTGCATCTCTAGCTTAGCCCTAGGAAGCTGCAAACAGTTCTCATCTGTCCAAGAGCTTCTCTAAGCTTATTTCCGAAGCTCACTCCGTTCTACGAGTTTTTCCCGTATTGTAGAAGCTCGTCGCTAGATATATTCTAGCAAACCGCCCTGATTTCAATCTTGGTCTCTTCTGGTTTAACGTTTCCTCTGATTTTGCTTAGGACTTCGGCGTACGTCTTCCCCTGAGTCAGTTGATCAGCAACGCTTCAGGCCGGAGTTTAATATGCTTACCTTTCATTTCTGTTTTGTCCGCTTCTCTTCTTGCAGGTGTCTCAGTTTCTTGACCATTTCTCTCTTTCTTTCCTTGTGCATTTTTCCCCAACATCATTAATCATGATGGTAGGTCCTACCCGGGTAATAATAAGAAGCGGGTCTATTAAGTTATACACGATGCGTTTAACAAGTCAAATAATTACAATACTGAATTTTTAATAAAAGAAAACCATACAGAAAAGAAAACTATATAAATTATTACATTAGCAATGTTGATGTTAATTGTAAGATAAAAGTAAACAAATCATGACGTTGTAAAATGGCAATAATGGAACAAATGAAAAGATACAATCTATGTAGTATTACAAAAAGCTAAAGGTTGATACTAATGCTTCTAAACAATTTCCACACTTTTGCATCTTATTGCGTATATGACTAGTATTTGATAGATTTCAAAGAATAAAAAGTTAATAAAAATGATTCGACCAAATCAATAATAAACAATAAGGAGCAGCTATTATAACCCCAATAATGGGGGGAATAAATGGGTTTTAAGGAAAATAGGTTAAAGCTAATCTAAGAAGACCTAAATGAAAATTGATTGTGTAATAGTAGTAGTATTTAGATAAACTTCCGTTTGGCCTATTAAACTTGAAATATTCATACGATAAAAACAAATTATGTCATATCCAATCAAAGACATACTACTTAACCGGTTTGGGCACGTGCTGTGCAATTAAAATGCCAATAACGATAGTATCAATCGACTCATGTACTACATACAAAAAAACATAATAACGAAAATGTTATTCCGCAACACATCCTACATAATTTTACAAGCATATCACGTACACAGCTTCATTTCTCCGTCGATTTGGTCGGTAGTCTTGAAGTCTCCGCGATCAGATTTATCATTATTATGTGCCGGATCGTGAATTTTATGCAACGTCAGCTGTCAGTTGTTTACATTTGTCTGGCGCGCCGTATATGTATATGGAACACTGCGGCATTATCATTCCGTATACATACAATGTATGTATATGTTTATGGCACGATTACGTATTAATAAACAAATCCTTACGCTTTTTATTCCAACGAATCATATTTCAGTTCGCGCTCTTCTCATTACCGCCGCAGCACACTTTAAACTTTACGGATCCGACCGGCCCGTAGTTTAGCAGCATCGGCTTATTGAAGGTCAGCGGATTTAAAAGGCCCCACGGTTAAGCGTTATTTCATCTCTACATTGTCCATTATTAAATAATAACCGTTGTAAAACGCGCACAAACACATTCCATCCATCCAACGAGAAAAAACTATGACATCGTCGTATCTATTTGCACTTTGACAAGCTGGATAAAATAACAAGTGCTGTTGATTTGTTTCAGTGTGTAAGGTGGTCATTATTGTACATTTTATGTGTAATAAAAGTTCTGAAGATCATCCTAAATGAGCCAGCGTACTACTAAATTGAAGCAGACACCGATTGCACCAATGCGGAACGGAGAGAAATGCTTACTGCAGGTATTATACGATTTTACATGTTACGTCTGTATGTATACTTTGTATGTCCATCTACAGCTTGTAGATGAAATTCTCCTAATGTGTAATTAAATCCTTTATAATTGAATATGAGAACATATTTCGTTGCATAACAAATTAATTACATGGCTCTTTAACACGAATGTGTTAAATGACGTATTATTATAAACACTTTACCATCGAATGTTATAAACATTTCACAACCCTTTTTTCTTTCCAACCAACAATATTGTACTAGAGATAGTCTGAACCTCCGAATGCAGTACAAAGCTCATGAGAATTCGATACACAATGGCCAAATCGTCGAATCAGTTGTACATTATTTCTTCCGGTTCTATTATTTGGGTTTCTGACAGTTAAAATGCATATTTTAAGGAAAACAGTCAAATATTAAAAAAACTTAATTTTTTTATTTAGGAATCAGCGAAAAGGCCCATAATTTTATTTATTATTACTCAACATTAACGTAATTTACATTTCGAACATTTATTTAGGAATTGGAGTATTATACAATTTATTAAATTTAAAGTAAAATATATAATCCTTTAACAAATAATAGTTTCCACTTTTGTAACAAAAATATCTGGAATCATACAAATCCCCATATAATACAATAATATTTAAGAAAGGAATAGCAATTACACACACATATGTCTTGCTTCAACTTTTAGTCAGTCGATGAACCAGTTTGATCTTCAGATGATGACGAATCTGCTACTTGAATAATAAATTCTTCAATCTCGTCTTGCAAATTATCCACTATCCACATTTCCTTTCCAATATTTTTTACATGTTTGATGTAATTTTGCCAATTATCAACTGTTAATTCCATATTTTTTACCTTGAATGTGGTATTATTATTAATTTTTATACAGTTTTTAACTTGCTTTTTAACTTAACCATTTCAATGGGATTTAACTCGCAGTGGTAAGGTGGTAATCGAAGAACTTCATGACCTTTTATCATACTGCGGTTTAATTTGTAACACGCAAAACAGCAAGTCCCTCTTTAGCATATCGTCAGTGGTTGGTATTTTTTCTAATTTTCAAGAATTAATTATTATCAAGAACTTCTGCAGTGTCAGACTTCTTGCAGCGTGGGCAAAAGGTAAACGACATATGCCTCTTGCTATTCCTATGATTTGGAGGGAACCATCAGATAATATTACCGATTACTATTTTTGTCGTACAAATATAAGTGGTATGACTTCTAAATCCAAACATACTGTAAAATATCCTAATATTCCATCTGCGCTGAGACCAGTACCTTACAGTCCGGAATCACCTGTGCCTAAACCTGAAATATAAAACATGACACTAAGCGACGATGAATGTGCTGATGACGAAGTAAACGAAGAATGTTTTGCAGGCGACCATAATTCATTTCATTTCATTTATTTATTGGTCCGGAGATCATCATACAATGATATGAGACACGTCAACAATCAAATCTATAATCTATGGCAATAGTCATAAAATGTTACATTGGGGAAATATAACAAATTAAACAAACTAAAGTAAACAACAAATTACAATCAAATGTGTTCAAACGTAACCCCCCGGTCCCGTGAGTGCAGGAACTCCTCCACAGGGTAAAAACAACTGGATTGCAGAAATTGCTTGAGTTTACGTGCAAATAAATGAGGCTCAAGTATGTTTTGTATACTCGCTGGTAGTGCGTTAAACAGGTGTTTGCCGCGCGTAGGTCGGACTTCTCTCCTAGAGTGAAGTTTTGTGTGACGTTGTTCTTAGTAAACTGCCATGCCTCGTACTATCAGGGTGGCAGTGAGAATTTTGTTATGGATTTGGATCCAACATTTCAACCAGATTCGTCTTGTTGTGTGCCGCATCTTCTGAGTCAAGGAGACCCAAACGACCTCGTCCGCGATTTAAAGTTGTCTAAGAAGCAAGCCGAACTTCTAGGTTCCAAATTAAAAGACTGGAATCTATTTCAGAGTGGAACAAAAGTTACCCTTTCTCGTAATCGCCATGCAGAATTTGAGAATTTCTTCTCTATAGATGATGGACTTGTATTTTGTAATGACGTCCGTTCTGTTATGAAGACGCTTAGTCATGAATATAATACAGATGAGTGGCGTTTGTTCACTGATTCTTCCAAATTAAGCTTGAAATCGGTACTACTCCACAAAGGAAATAAGTTCCCCTCTGTTCCTTTGACTCATGCAAGCGATTTGAAAGAATCTTATGGCAACAAGAAGCTTCTTTGGAGAAAATTCAGTATAACGACTTTAAGTGGAATATTTGTGGCCATTTGAAAGTTGATTCACTTTTGCTCGGCATGCAACCCGGTTACACAAGGTATTGTTGTTTCCTCTCTGAATGGGACAGTCGGTATAGGAAAAATCATTATAGAAAGAAAGAGTGGCAAAAACTGACTGATATCAGGAAATAAGATTGTCATTGGTACCCCACTTGTTGATCCTCAAAAAATTTATTTGGCCTCTTTGCACATTAAGCTTGACTTGATGAAAAACTTTGTCAAAGGTATGGATAAAACTAACAGTTGGTTTGCAGTAAGTTCCCTAATTCCCTATTTTTGTGGGACCCAAGATCAGACAGCTACCTCGACATGAAAAATTTGTTGAGGCGTTAAATAGAATTGAAAAATCAGCACGGTTATCTTTTAAGAAGATTTGCGACTCCTTCTTGGGAAATCGTAATTCCGAAAACTATGTATAGATGGCTACCAATCTACTGGCCTCATATAAAGCCATTGGTTGCAACATAAGTCTAAAAATACACTTTATTGACGCCCACTTGGACTTTTTCCCAAAACTCGTGGAACAGTTAGTGACGAGCATCGCAAAAGTTTTCACCAGGACATTCTACTTGTGGAGAAGAGATGCCAGGGCAAATGGAGCCCTGCTATGTTGGCAGACTATTGCTGGACGCGGAACAGAAATGTTTCTGATGCAAAATACAGCCGAAAGTCATATATCAGCACATTTTCCAAGTAAATATATCACTTTGTAAGTCTTTTTTTTTTCATGATTTATACACATATTATAATATGTATATACTTTCACAAAATTTCATTGCTTTGTGACTCTGAAACCCTGCCTGATAGAAAAATTCTAAAAACGGATATGAAATAAATGTAAAAAGTACTACTAAGTTAACACACTTTATCTCGTGGGACAAAATAAATCTGAAATTTTGTTGACCAGTGTTATCCAGTGTTATCCTGAGAAGGTTTAGTAGTGCATGCGTCAATCCTTTTCCGGTGTGCCCCGCAGTTTGTACCTGACAGTGCGCTTCTCCGGTGGCTTATTGCCTAGCATTCAAAAATAATGTTTGCTGTTTCCACCTCTAGACTCCCATTCTGTGTAGACATTTCCTTAGGTTGGCGTGCCCACTAAATAGACACGTCATCACCCTAATTTGTGTTCTGCCAAAAGACAATATGTCAGCTGCCAAATGTTGTGATCATAATAATTTACTGTCAAGTTTTTGGACTATTACTAATATAATGAAAGTCAAAACCATGTGACTCGCAAAACATGCTATAAAATGTCTGTATAGAAAGAAGCCTTATAAAATATAGGTTTGGACCCGGAATTTTGTTGAGATAAGTTTTCCTGCACTGTTTGTGATACAGTTGCGTTGTTATTAATATGACATTGTCAACATTGCAAGTGTTCCCACGTAAATCTTATAACGTTTGAGAAAACCAATCTATACATCAAGAATCAAACTTAAAAGAAGTAACAAGTGTTGAACAAATGATTATATCAAATATTTACATCAAAGCTTATTCAGTTTTCAATTTCTAACAAGGATGCTCTATATGGATTTAATATCCACTAGCTAAGACTGCTTTATGACTTGCCCATTGATTTCATTAAAGATGTAAAAAAGATTATTCCAAAGATTATTACAGCAGTATCATTAGGATAGTGTATCTCACTTTGTTGTCACACCCTAATTATCACCTACGGTAACATAATTTTACTTACATAAGTACAATTTATTTTATGTAAATATAAAGAGGAAATAAAAAGAAACGTAGTTCAAGACAATAATGTTGATATTACTCCTAGAACCACGTACCAATTATAATTTAAAACGCCACTTTAATGATAAGCGCGCACAATATTCATAAAAAATAACCCACGTTTTCCATATTAAAGAAAATAATGTCAAAACGTAGCATAACAGTGCCGATACATTTATCTGTTTTAATCATAACTAATAACTTTTTGACCTCCTTCATATAAATATATATACATATGAATGTACATCTGCACAAGTAAGTGCTTGGATATATTATGTACACATTAATTAATATTTTTTCTTAAAAATTAAGATGCAAACTGCTTACATACAAGACTACGTAAATATATTCATAAAAATCCATCCACAGGCATTTCAAGGTTATTGATGTTGTAGTAGCACTAACCAAAAAATGTAAAATATATGATTATATTTTAAAATAAACATGGGCAATAGGATGTTTCATTTATTAAAACAATATCAACATTGTTATCTCTAGTACATTTTTGTTTAAATTACATATACGCAATAGTGATAATTTCGATCAATTAAATCAAATCGAATCAAAACGATAAATGAAAATCATTCAAAAACAAAAGTATTCTTAAACTCAGGAAGTTTCCAATTTAGAAATTTAAGTGAAACTTTGTATCATTTGTTCCGCCTATGTATTTCGTTTTATTGTCTGTGAAAGTTCATTGTGGAATACTAACTTCTCTGGAAATTTGGCTTGAATATTGATTATCGAATCACCGTTGTATAAACTCTAACTTTCCATAATACGAATTTCTGAGTTGCTTGCTTCGTGTTCCAGTTTCCCAGCTGCATATTTTTTTACAAATTTATCAATATTCTGGAATGTAAAGATAGCGTCCAAATTTGGGTAATAGTTCAGGCGATGAAATAGTAAATTAAAATCGGAAAAATAAGGAATTTGATGCAATTAAGAAATAAATTCTTACATTATTTAACATCTATTGGTAAAACTATAGCGTTCTCAATAGAAAGCGGAACTTATACTATACCCTTAAACGAAATCAATGTTGAAAGGACAAGTCTTCTATATACAGGCTGGTTGATTTTTCATTGTGCACTCATTATTTCCGGGACAGTCCAAGTATTTAACATTTTCAGAAATAAATTTGCCAGAATATTTCGTGGTCTTTCCAATCAGGTAAGTTAGAATGCTATACTTTCAAAACAAAAGAGCAGCGAATTGAGGTATTCTTTAATTGAACACGCTGTATTTTTCTGCATATTTAGATAGTCTATTAAATTCTGCATACATGGCTTTTATTTTTTCTCTCTAGGCGATAAAAACACTATAATAACAAAAACAAAAATTACATAAGTAGGCTTTGTAAAAGCAATTTTTGAATATTTAATCCACTAAAACCAACAACAAATAACTGACTAATCGCTGAGCTATTACTTCAAGTAATGTAGTACAACCTCAAATTCAATTATTATTGTTTCTTTCCAAAGCCTATTTATGTAATTTTCATTCTCTTTATTATAGTGTTTTTATCGCCTAAAGAGAAAAATAAACGCCATGTTGTATTCGTAATTTCATAAATTATCTAAATATGCAGAAGCATACAGCGTGTTGGATTTTAGAAAACCCAGATTATCATTCGCTGCTCGTCTGT
Source organism: Osmoderma eremita (assembly GCA_031763485.1). NCBI lineage: Eukaryota > Metazoa > Arthropoda > Insecta > Coleoptera > Scarabaeidae > Osmoderma > Osmoderma eremita. The sequence goes on from JARFOC010027813.1 coordinate 26,866, forward strand.
TTTTGAAAGTACGGCGCATTCTAACTTACATGATTGGAAAGGGTACGAAATATTGTAACAAATTTGTTTTCGAAATTTTTAAATACTGTTATTGTCTCGAAAATAATGAGTGCACAATGAAAAATTAATCAGCCTGTATATAGTTATGTGCTTTTTTAAATTTGATATTCGATTGTTATAATACAGCCTGATTTTATATTTGCAACCACATCAAATTTTTTCTAAGTTGGCATTATGTTACGTGATCATCTATCTCTCTCATATTTCGCCCGTAGCAGTCTCAAGCAGGATAATCAGCATAAATATATAATAATAATGTATCCACGTAATAAAAACATAAAGGGAAAACATAGGCTAAATACGCACATAATTAAAAAAAAAGTATACAGAATAAATAATATATTAAAAATTAATAGGAAAGCATCCATCAATTAACACATAAAATGCCATTACTGGGTTTTTACTGCTGGAATCACTATACCAGCAAATGCAATGAACTAGGTGCAAGCATTAAAGACAGACTCGAGTATCTACGTACCAGGCGTCATCAGCGTCCTACCGCTAAATAAGACACAAGCTACCGAGACCAACACAATAGGGTCCTGCTCGGACAGTAGAAGGACTGTCAGTCCAGCTAGATTGACTGCACATGTTGAAGCATCTTAACATAAGAAATATCAAAACTGCTAAAACAATTAACCGATAAAATGTTTTTACTGGATTCACCATACTAGCAAAAGATTATGCTGGTTATTCCAGCTATAGAAACCATGAGCTAGAAATGGCACTTTATCGGCTATAATAGGTGTTCATAATATCCATCATTGGATCCTAAACACAGATTAACCCTTTTCTTGGAATTAGAGTTTTTGTTGATCGATAACGTTTATTTGTTCCTTTATGGCCTTTTGTAATTCTTCTAGGGTGTGAACAGGATTCAAATTATTTAAATTATGTGGATGCTCCGTTACCCATGTTGTTCTGCACATTAAAATGTAATCATTTAATGGTTCATTGAACACTTTAACAACATTGTATTTCTTGCTCGTAGTCAATGTTTAATTAACCCATTAAGGCCCAAATCAAAACCAACATTTAAAAGCGGAATTTTTTTAGAAAATCATATCTATTTGGTTGTTATAAAACGATAGAAATAAAGTATAACACATTTTCCTTTTGTATTAATATGACTCTATTCAACTGAGTACACTGGGCGGATGTAAGAACAAAAATTATAATTTTTCAAAAAATTAAAAAACTTGAAATCCAAGTTTTTAATACAAAATGAAACGTTTTTAAAATCAAGTGTGGTAAAATAATTGTCAAAATATGCTATGTGGTCTCTTGGGTTGCGTAGATGTTCCAGTAAAGAAGTCACCACATTACCACCAAGACCAAGCGATTTTTTCGGTTCCTTGATTGTTGTTGCCGCAGTATGTTTCAAAGGCGTAACAGGTCTCCCACGAATAAATTATTTAGTAGGATGGTGGCCATAGTATTTTACCATCGCTTCGTCGATACTAAGGTCTCTGCGGAATACTCCCCATTGTCTAAAGTTTTGTTTCAGCATATCCATAAGAAGCCGCAATTTGAACATTTTATCATTTTTCTCTTATTGTCATTATCTGCTACATATATTTTTTTTTTGTTTCTAAAAATCTATTACCCGATATAGACTTGAAAACTATTGCAACAGCTAAATCCTCGTCTAGACACCAATATTGTCTCTGTTACGGCGATTTATAATATCCTGAAAGTAATAGAATCCCAACAAACATTTGTATTTCTTCTATTGTAACAAAAAATTCATGATTATTTTTATGTCGACCATATAGAATTGTTTAGTCGACTATCAGCTGAAACACATTGTCATCGAACAGTTTTTCGAAAATTTCTGTGGGATTCCAGCCTTGCAAATCTTCTTTCATATACTGTAAGCGTTCATGCACACCGTTCTCACTCTGGCTTTCGGTGTCTTGTCAAAAACATGATACTTCTTCAACTTGTCTCCAAGTAGGTGTTGCCTTTTCAGAACGTGGCCGCTTTGGAACAAAACGTGACGAATGCTCATCATCACTGTCACTCTATTCAGCACCAAAAGCTACTTCATTTTTTGCCAGTACGTCTTTTGATATTTTACTTTTCATAATATTATCATCATCTAGTTCTTGTTCATCAGTGAGAATATCCGGTTCTGGCAGCAAAATAATAGCGTCCACTTCACCTTCAGCATGCTTCTTTATTGCTTCGCAGCTTCTTCCAGCCCGTGGAAAGTGTTTCGACCATAAAAATTTATGATAGGTATACCCATAACATAAGTTTGGATACATTTCTATAACAAAATAGGTGTGATAAACTTAAAAGTAAATGTAACCGCCTATTGTACTCAACTGAGTACACACAACTTTCAATCTTGCTTACATTTTACAAGCATTGAAAATAATATTTTAATAATTGCTAAACGTGTGTCTAATGTTTCAGCAACAAAAATAGAGCAATGTATTGATATAAATTTTACCAATAAGAACTAAACAAAACAATGAAACGTTTACTTATCGTCGTAAAGTAAGTCTCAACTGCAGTGACTGTAAAACTGATTTTAGGGTTATTAGTTGTAACAGAAATCCTTATAGCAGTGTGTAGAACACTACTGACCAAAAGTAATTTAAATATTGCTCCCTTCGGCGAGCCACATGTACTCAACTGAGTACGGCGTACCTTAATGGGTTAATGCTGCGTAGCAGTTACATTGTAAGGGTGCATATGTAGTATGACAAACCTAAAATCATGTATAATATTCTCAAATCCAGAATCCACTTTGTGCAGCTAATCTTCGTATTGATTTCTGAGAGCTTTTGCCGATATGTTGTAATACTTTATAGGGTACAATGTCATCCGGATACTTTCAATTAAATTGTGCCATGCACAACTGCAGTAAATATAACTGCTCACAATTCTCTCTTATAATGGCAATACAGAAATGCGCTTTCAAAATAAAAGCGCCTTATTCGGTCGGCATTTGTTGAAATATACTAATCAACAAACGCAATTATTTGATGTGGTAATAGTTCCGAAAAGAACTGGTTTTAAAATAAAAGCGAAATCGATAAGAGTAATAATAAGAATATCAGGACAAACTGCAAGAACTAATGACTAACTAGTCGCATATCATACCAGGAATAAATTTTTTGTCAGTACATTAACGTTAAAAATGAAAAATACACTAAAACTTTTGGCGGTAAGTTTAAACTATCCTTAGAGATTTAAAATTACACTGAACGCATAGGTACTCAAGAAACTTTATGACATGCGTCAATTACAAATATAGGCAACTTAGCAATAGTTCTCACGGATTACTTACCGTGGAATGACCGAGCAATAAATAATTTGAATGTTCCAGAAGAATTTCTTTTTCTTTACAGAGAAAAACCTTACTATCAAACATATGTAAGTATATCTAAATGTTACATTTTTTATGTTAATTTGACGACACCCAATTCTCAACAACTAGAATTCCATTTCTTTTTCCACTCCATTCGAATAACACATTCTGCTGCGTTCCTTCCTAATATTTAGACAGTAAATACCTGACAAGTACTGAGTAAATACATCAAAAGAAACGGATGGGGAAACTTTACTCAGCGCTCTTGTTTGAACGATGAATTCCACAAAGGGGCGGCTCGAATCGTGACTTGACACCTCGCCTGTATTTGTCTCCTTTTCCCCGTGAACCCCACTAATTGGAAGTATTTAAGTTGAACGATTGCAGCTCTACACGTAAGCCATTGTATCGCTACTTGGCTTCGCTTTTATTACGTACTCATCTGTGTAATAAAATTCTGTGTCGGAAAATGTGAAATCGTTCTCTATTTAATAGTATTTTTAATGAGTAATCTGACTCATAAATACATGCATATATGTCTGGATGAACAGTAATAGTCACCAAAAATCAAGAATATTTATGATTCAAAAACGCAGTTTTTTCTTATTTACCTAAGTCATCTTTACTGCTATCTGAAGTTGCTAATACAATGGCACATACCATATACATACATCTGCTTCATCGATTCGTATATTCAACATTTATTATTTCCTGGGTTCTTACAAATTATCCACAACTATTAGATCTATCTAGCCATTTGTATTGTGCATGTTGTTTGTTATTCGAAAATTTTTATAACTGTTATTTCATAGGTAGATTTACCCGCGAGAATTAAGTAATTAAATTAAGTTACGCATTTGTTCTTTTAGTAATATAAAACTTTATACATAAGCCCAGTCAAAAACAGTTAATGGGACTAAAATATATTACTACAATAAAGAAAAGTAGTTCATTAAACACACCTTTTTTATGTAAAACACACACCAATGCATACCACTACATATAAAGGGGTTTCGTGAAATTAACAAATCCTAATCTAATAAATCAGAACATGGGGAAATATTCGGAAGGAAGAATAACACCGGGGTAACTTCATGTATCATGCTGAAATATGAAGGATGTGATCGGCATGTAAAACAACTAAGATAAGTTGTCCAAAGGATTCACGTCAAGGCAGAATTCCTTGGCCAAACACAACGTTGTGTGAGAATCTCTTATCTTTATAGTGTACAGTTTGCATGGAAGGTCAATTCAACGCATTCTTGTATCGCTTACATCCATAATGGATGCCAGTTTACCCGCAATGATTGCTTTAGATCCTATACAATCATTCCTCGAGCTCTTCCAACGTCCGGGGAGGTCCACACTGTCGGTTATTTGGAACGAGAATTCGCTGGACTAATCTGACGATGTACATTTTGCCACAACGTCATAGACAGTTAATTTCGTGTATCCAATGAATCAAATTATTTCCGTTGCTGAGCGCGCAGAGCGGAAGCCGTCAACAACAGCGATTCTTCTATTATATCGCCGCGATTTCAACATCCCAACCAGTTTTAAGTCATCTGACGGACGATCAATATGGTGTGCAATTTAAATTGAAATTTATCCGAATTTTGGCGACGCACCCTGTACCTACACATAAACCATCTGACTACGATTTTGGCCCCGAAATCAATTGTGCGTGCAATAACTACGCAATAATCATGCACTGAAGAAGATATTTTTTTTCCAGACGAAGTTACTTTGCTTAAACAGATTAACACATCTGTTTAAGCAAAGTAACTTGAGCATTAGATGTCGTTATCGAGCTGTAGAAAATCCCCATGGAATGACAGAGTTTACACAGTAACTTCTTCGAAAAGATTAGCTTTTACAAAGCGCATTGTGGCCTCATCACACAGAGAACATCTTTTATGTTTGCTTCTTGAATATATTATGATTTGCACACATTTAGTTCAGTTTCTTTACTTCTTATATGTCCTTAAAATAAAAATGAAATATTTTATTTCCACCGCCTGCTATAAATTGCCTAATAAATGCGAATTTGAACCAAGTTTTCCATAAAAAGTTATTCATTCTAAAAAAGAAAAGTGCAGATGGAAAAAGGGCTTTTACTACTCACACTATATGCCAGATCAATTTTAGAATTTTCTCCCTCTTATAGTACAGCTTTCACAATTCTTTGTGGATTGTGGATTAAGGGTTGGGGAGGGTGGCAGGGTCACTCGCACTTGAACCCTTTGTGCTACCTGTCACGTGGGCCTCAATTTGGACACAGTATCGTTTGCAGAAGGCAAACACCGGGGGCATTCAGTCCTACGTAGCACCAAGGAGGGGCATCTTTGTGACGCCCTCTTAAATGATGCTAACTTGGCCACGCACCCACTCCACCGCGTCCAAGACAACCAGCTCGTAGTCTTATAACCGTCCTAAGCACCATCTCCTCCACAAAGAGATCCAGTGGTGGGACACATAGAAGAGCTTCCATTGTCGCCGTTGGGGTGGTTCGCATTGCGCCACTGCGTAATCCTCGGAGAGAGTCCTCAAGTCTTCCCAAGGCTGCGGCGATGCTCCAAAAAGGCTACACATGCTTTTCCCGTTTTTGCTTTGACATACTGGCCCCAGTTCAGCTTTTTGTCAAACTCCCAGATATTTAACTTTTTTAATCGACAACGATATTTTGTGTACATTTTTAAATAAGATACGAATAAGTCGAGCGTGTTTTAGGATTTTAAATGACTTTATTGAAAACAATGATATACATTCCAGCGTGCTAAGCGTCGCGTGTCTGTCGCCGCGTTTTCTACGCCCGTGTGGATGGGTACTAAAATCGTGACTGATAGCTGTGCGGATGGTTTATAAAAGTGACCTCAAAAATTGAAAATTCGAAACTAGAGGAAGCATTTAAATTTCCATTTAAAATAACAAAGATACCAGCGGCTTCTGCAGTGTAATTTTTTGGTTAAATAGGTCATGGTGTATAATTACTCTGCTCCCTAGTTTCTGAATGAAATCAGTATTATACATTTTAAACTTGTTATGGACCAATTGTGTAAAGCAGCGTGTGAGTAAGTGCGTTTTGTGAAATGTTTACCTGGAGTTATCATCTTTTCCTCTGGCAAAAAATAAAAAATACCCTTACCACCTCGATGAGTGAAGAACTCCTGGATACGTATTTCGGCAACTAAGTTACCATC
>JARFOC010027837.1:313-33365 GCA_031763485.1 Osmoderma eremita
ACGTAAAATGAACTGAACTGCCCATCTCTACTTAACGAGTACCCTTTTGGCTTGGCTCGTCGGGTGTTAAACTTGGGCTCATTTCAGGCAACTCAAATTGCACTACGCACCTTTATTTATAAAAACTGCATCCTCCAATAGAATCATCGGTAATTGTAAGACACATGCGCAAGGTAAAATATGTTTCAAGAAATGGATACTATGCTATTCAAAATGGTAGCCGTTAGAATCATATCTGAATTTAACATTCAAACAAGTGCATTTATTAATTTATGAACACATCACAGAGATCTTGTGGGTAGAGAGTTCAAATACTGAATTATTATTACTTTCAAGTTTTTAAGCAAAACAACTATTTTATGAAACATGTATTTAACATATAATTCAAAACAAAACTATAAATACTCATCAGCCAAAATAACTTCTTTATATGATAAGATTTCCAATATCCCCAAACCCTTTGTTTCCATTCTAATTAGTTCATCAATTGCCTTATAATGTCCTGGATCTATCAAAAATACAAGTGTTAGTTCATCTTCCACTCGGTCCTCTTTTTCCACATTTAATCCCTCAAACTTCAATAATTTCTCTTTCCACTTTTTTGAGTCTTTCCCTTTCAGCATTACTCTTAATCGCATTTGTGCTCTTTCAATAGGAATAGATTCCTTTAGTAATTTAATTACCTGCAAGGCTTGTTGTTTGGCACTCTGATTTGGTTTTACTGAGTAATGTATGTCTTTCATAGCTTTTTCTATCATTGTAACGGGATAAGGGCGTTTTAATTCAGGATTTAAACATTTATCAGCAACTGTTGTTGCTATATCTTTGAACAATGAATCCATTTGACTATGTCTTTCTTTGTCGCTCACTTGCAATTCTCCTTTTTTTAATATTTCCTTGCATATTTCGCTGTGATTTTCTGTTCCAAATGCTTTGATTAGATCTTCCTTTTTGGCAACTTGTCCTTTAGATACATTAGTAAAAACAGAGTGTGTTTGCAACACTTCATCTATATCCTTCTCCCTGAAATGAATTTACATCATTTCGGGAAATAAATTAATTTAATTTTAATTTCTTACACCTGATTCCTCCATGACACAACTTTATTTCGATAACACGCAATTTCGAATCGCTTTCCGCCCTTCTTTATTCGAACCACCGCTACATTCGTTAAACGTATTTGATTTGTAGGAGTGAATATTTTAGACATTGCTAATGTCAATGACTTCTAACAACGATAGACAAAAGATGTTAAGGTTTTAAGTGGTTTTAACACAGGTTTTGAAATGATTTGCTTGTCATTGCCAATAATGTGAAGTTAGCAACGAGTAGGAATAAATTATTTTCTTAAAAATACGGCCTTCTATGAAATGATACACTTGCAGTCTGTAATGCACAGGGTCAGGCGTATCAACTATTTTCGTGTGATTTTAAAATGACATTAAAGTGGAGTACAATGGCTCCACATTTCCATATAAAACAAATAGAACGGAATTTACCTACAGCACCATGTATTACTGGTCACATATAAAAGGAACAGTAAAGTGGCGCTCTCTATGAAACAAAAATAGCGAGTTTAACTGGCCCTGTTTAGAAGCACGTTAGTACTACCAACAATCGACAGAGGTCACAGTTAGGCAAGAAGAAAAAAATTAATTGTGTTATCTGTTACTGGATTGGTGGAATATCGCGTATAACATCAAAACCATAATAGTAATGTAGAAAAAATGAAATGTAACGAATGTTATAGTGAAATATGTCGTTGTCTGTGTATATAGTGTTATATGAAGATATTAAACTGTTTAATCCATTTGGGTGATAATCGGTGTCGTCTTACTCATGGTGTTTTTTTTGTATACATACGCATCTGCATGTGAATCAAAAAAAAGTGATGGCATTAGTGACAGTACAAAGAAGCCCCAGTAGTAACAATTCACCACAGAGTCTAGTAAGTAGTATTTGCCATTTTATTTTACTTGAATTCTACTTCTACTTGAAGGCTTTTTCTGGGGTGCTTATTGTGTTGGTAGGATTTAACTTCTGTTTTATTGTGGTTCAGTAAATTTAGTGTTTTACTTCTTTTTCTGTATAAATGTATATACAATATAAATATGAATGGTTTATTGTGCACCGATTTAGCTAGGTATTATATCCTCTGTGAAATTGTATAATAAATTAATACGTTAAAAAAACAGACAAATATAGTCAATAAATTGATAATGCAAATTATGTGACCTGAGTGGGAATAATTTTCCTTTTTTGGTTATAATCGTGTAACGGTATTGGAGTTCTTGGTTTTTACCGTGCGTGGCGCTGTAGTAGCATACCGATTTCCTACAATCTACTGGCAATTGACAGTTTTGTTTGGTCGGTCGTATGGTTCGTTTTAAATAAATGCGAAGACGATATATCGTTTAAGAGTTCATACAAACATAATAACTTTAGCGCGCAACACGCATGTTAGTTTTGACTTTTAGCGAAAATGTATCAAATTTTAATAAACCGTCATAAATAAGTCATTTAAGTTAATAATTATAATAAAGCCGGTGTCGTATAGTTTTTAAAGTAGAATTGTGAGTGAAAATGTTGTATATATTACCACCCCCAAGGGCTCCGAATCCTCCTTCACCTTGGGATAGTATTTTGTGTACGGCTGGCAACAATTCCAATAATGATAGATCAAATTGGGCAAATAACAAAACCAACAGTACCACAACAAGCATTAACAACAAACGTCCACCACCGAGGGCACGTTTTCGAAATTTTAATAATAAAACTGAAGTAAGTCACGATTATTTGTATATTTTATTTTTTAGAATTCATGGGCGATTTAAAGTATGCACGCACTGTGAAAGATTATCAATTCAGCATTGGTCTATTGAAAATTATTCCAACGGTTATTCGGAATCCGTAATTCTTTTACTGTAAAGTGAGTCTCAAAACGATCAATGAATTCTAATAGATGGAATCGATCGATATACAAGAACGAACCGGTCAAACTTCTATTCATGGTGCCTTGAATGTGTGCATGTGTGTGTCTCTGTTGCTACAAACTTAAAAGATATCTGTGATCAGTTTCTTCCTCGTGCTTTGAGTACCAAGCTAGCAGAAAAAATGTATATGTACGCTTCCTCATTGTTTGACAAATACATTCGGACGTACTGCAAATACTGGTTCGTTTAGTTGTTCCAACAGCCTAGTTTTCGATCAATCAAACACCATTGATAGGTAATGCTTTACATAATTTCTACGGTTTCATTATTGTCGTAAAACAAAGAAGAAATTACGCCTCCAAATAGTGTTTTGGTGGATAACTTCGTATTATTATCATCATACAAAATTGATTTACAAATTATAACTTTTAAACCTGCCATTCTATGTTAAATTTTTCTTGGAATATGTAATTTATCTTTATCTGAAACTGTTCTCCTCTATGCACTATAACTAGCTGATAGCTTTAATACATTTTTACATTAAAATTACAGGTTTATCTTTTGTATTTATGTATCTAAATGTCTTTATTTGTACGGGCTGACCTTATAATAATAATTAAGGTTTATTATTTATATATTTTTTGTAAACATTACAGATATTTATGTACACAAGTGTTTATTTATTTTTATTACTTTCAGTTTAACATTCAATTTTATTAACAGTATCTCCTTATTGCTAAATTTATAATATCTACTATTTATAAAGGATAAAAAGCCAGCTTAATTCACATACAGTGCGGAAAACCAAAAGTTTAATTTTTAATTTCTATTTAAACAACAAGTCTACACACATATTGAGGTTGTGGGAAGCAATTATATTATTCCAAGAATTCAATATCAAATTGACATGTAATAACAGATGCATAGAAATCCATAATACTACACCGTCATTTGCATGTAGAACAAATTTAAGTATAAATTTTTCCAGATTCCTTTGTTTTTATCTTATGTACATACATATATGATTATAGTTTGGATTTACCGCGTTTCAACAACTTTAATTTATATACGAAAGAAACTTATTTTTTAAGGAGTAGCCAAATTTCTGAAAGTAAGTTTAAGCTTTCACAATAAGATTCTTAAACCGTATGCAATTAATGTACATGTTTATACATTCATACATTTTTCTCCATTTTCGTCCGAACTAATGGATATAACAGCAGTGCCTGGAGCCAGTGAGAGCGTCGTAACAGTTTACCCTTCATGAAAATTGATCAAGGGTGCTCAGATGTTGACGTTGGCTGCTGCAACAAGCCCTAATAGGTTTGTTCGATTTGGCACTCCGCGAATATCCAGCTGCATGACGCTGCGTAAAGTTTTTAAACGCAAGCAGTAGCCGTAAAACGATGTTATGACGCCGATTTTAGCAACTCCACTACCGTTCATTTTGTCTTGCTTGTCGATGATTATTTAACTTAAGGAATTCTACATATATTAAAGCTGGCACAAATACAATAGGTGGTCACATAAGCTGTCGCAAATTGGTATTTATCCCGTATTTATCTCAAACACGTCACCACTCATCCAACGTAATCAATATTTGTTTAGTTTTTAGAAATAATTTTAACACATAGCAGAACTACTTATAAATAAATTGGCGGTTACCCACTGATTTTACCATAATTCTGCTTTAAATTCTTTGATTTCCTAAAAGTATATAGTGCAGTTCAAGTTATGAAGGAAGTATTGCTCATATGGAGATCGTACCCCACATTGCCAAATCTATTTAGGTAATTAATTTTCCGTGTGTTCAGAGCGACAACATACGCTCTGAACACTACAGTAAATTTTATGTGGCCAACTCATAAATGTCAATCTGTGAATTTATCCTGGAAAGATTTGCATTTATGGGTTATGTTCAGTTATGTTCTTATACGAATGTTGATAAAATACTCTACATGCATGACCTTAAGGAAAACACAAGGAAACATTAAAATACACATATTATCCCTATTATTGCTGTTAATCACGTGTAATATTGTATTTATTTACAGAGAAACATCTGGATTTACACAACATAAATATATAAATATTTTCACGAGTATTCTTACAACAAATTAAAAATCATTTCTATAATAAATTTGTCAAATTAAGTAGTATCGGAAGACCATGAATATGATGATGATGATGAGGCCGATGTTAACTTAATAATAAATTCTTTGGTTTGATCATGCATCTCGTCTAATTTCCACTTTTCTTCTTCAACTAAAATTGATAAAATATAAGTAAAATAAAACCCCACTATGATAAATATTAGTTGTCTTACTTTTCATAACATTTTTAATGCCATTTTGCCAATTCTGTACTGAAACATTCTATCCTTGCTGAATAAACACAGGCATATCTTGAACCTGAAATCTTGTATTATTCTTGTATTATTGTGCCCATACCAGTTTAATGGGATTAAAGATGCAGTGGTACGGTGGGAATCTCAGAATGGCGTGTCCCTGCTGAGCGGCTCCTTCATCGAGTACATATTCATTGTACTTGTTTTTTTTTTGTTGTGTCACTATTTCCGGCAAATCACGCTTTAATAATCCTTCCACAAAGGAAGCTGATTTGTTCGAAGATAAATACGTAATAGAAGACAAGAAAACTGGGAAAACACAAGTGACACAGAAAGATGAACCGAAATTGACAAATGACAGAAACAGTGATTAATACTAACAGCCACCAAATAATATATTACATCAATCTCCGTTATAGAAAAGGATAACCTTATTCAAATACGTATAAAGTAAAAAAGGATGGAATGGACTACAAGAGCAATGCTTCCTTTAAAACGTGAGCTGCACTATACATATGGTAATTATGGTTATTTGCCTTATAAAAATAGCTTCATAAAATAATTTTTTATACAATTTTTTTTTGTAGTAGTCGATTAGCTTCATGTAATGGAGTGAGAGTTATACTTATATGACCGGATTCTTAGTTAAGTGTTTGTTTGGTTGATTTAAAAAAAAGCTTATTGTTAAGTGCAGCACTATAAAGTATGTTTGTTTATTTATTTCTTACAACTATAAAGTTCCTACATATTAATCGGTTTAAATGCAGTTTAATATCTAGGTCCATCCAACAAAGGATACCCAACATCATTAAATATTCATTTATTGTCAAGTTTTACTACTGTATTCTCTAAATCTGAGCTGGTTTTAAATTCTTAATCACAAAGAGAATTATATTTCCTACCTATATACCTCTCATATAACAAATACGAGAAGAAAAAAAAGTTTGGGAATAAAGAGATTTGGATGAGGGAAAGGGCTTCCCCTTCGCTACCTCTCAGTTTACCTGAAGCGATTGAAAAAGGATCGGGCTGCCTGGCAAGAAAATAAGACGCAAAAAGAGAAAGACAAACTAAGGGAACATAACTCAAGTGAAGCAACGCCGATCTGCCGGGTATTACCTGTTTTTGTTCGTATGAAAACATCTGCTTCTGCGGCCTCGAAATGCCCAAAGAGTTTTCGATCTGGTCCATCGCCATCAACATCGTACAACTGCTATTAACTTGTGGGAACGTTTTCCTGTTTTGGGAGGTCCGTCTTTTTATCAATATCTGTGTACTACCGTGAAATTGTAACGGCTGCAGGTGTTTTGTGATGCATGTTCGATTGTCTTTAGTTATCTTTATTGTTTACTACTTCCTAAGATGTCACTTTGTTGTTTTTGATTAAGTTGGGTAAAAGTTTAACACTTTTACCCAACATCGCGAATATTTTGCCTTATACTGCATTAATTTGTGGTGATATGTCGACTCTTTTGTGATTTCATTTCTATTCATTCCATTGACCTACTTGATGGATGGGTGACTTTCCGAGATATTTTTATGAATCAGAAATAGTGGATATTTTCCATAGGATTGCTATTTATTTTTTTAAAATCACTATAGATTTGTGTATTTGTCTTGCTCTAAATGTTTGAATCCAATGGAGTAATAAGACTAACTTAGAGTAGCAATATTCTTTGGGACAAATAATCAACTTGACAACTAACCTAACCAACGCGCCATAATATGTACTTGTTGAGAAATACCCGCTCTATGTGCTTTCCATGGATTTAACTTCAGACAAATACTTTTTAGGTTATGTTATCTAAACGTTTTTGAATTGTTTTGACCGTTTTAACAAAAAAACTAACTCCTAACTTACTCCTGCTGTATACTTGCAGCAGAAAGAACATGTTTCAGTTTGTCCTCAGAACAGTACTACGGTACAAATAAACACGGAGTAGATATCTGGGACAAATAAACGCATCATATGTGATTTTGATTTTTTTTTGTTATTATCCGTAATAGATAAGTATATTTTAGTATAATTTAAAGAAAACGCATACACATGTGAGAATAAGTTTCACTGTATGTTAAATAACCGGAAATTCGTAATTACAATACAATTTTTGAGCGCATTCTACTCCGTTGATCGTTATTTTATCGTCTTCCTTATTGGTTACACATCTGCTGCGATTCCGCCTGATGTGTGTATGGACGAGACAGACGATAAGTCACTTTGTTGTTATCAATAAACAAAGGGAAATGGTCAAAAGTAGCAATTATCTTTGTGGTAGGTATATAATTGTGTAGGAATAGATATTAGCACGTTTTCAAGTTTTTCTTGCATTCATTGATATTTGCTTTACACCTTTTCTTTCACCATATCGTACGACCTGCACGCCATAAGGCGTTAGATTTAGGAGCGTGAATCTCTGCAGAAAATGGAGTGGGAAATTACGAAGATTTGCCATCGCCTTCTCATTACTCTCACACAACGTAAACTGGAGAGGTTTAAATAATGATAATGGTCCCCTTTAACAGGCCTTGAGGCCCATAGGGGAGGTTGGGATATCAGTAATCGCAAGTAAAGCATAAGAAATGTGATAACGTCAAATACCAAGGGTTGTGTTAATTCTGCTTTTGATCGTTTTTTTTCCCGTGTTTATAACAACGAAGAATAGTGGCTAACGGCATAACGCCAAGGCAAATAACACTAACAGTAATGAAAAACCGGTTGAGACATTCATTAGTAATATTCACATATAGCTCTCGCAATTAAACAACCGACTTTTGACATTTTGTCTTTGGTTGCCATGCATTACAAGGCATATAATATGCTTTGACAGCTATATAGATAGGTTATGGTTAAAAAAATATGAAAACTCAATACTAAATAGAATGTCAAAAGGACAAATGCCAAGTAAGTGCGTTAACAACTTACATTATCTATGCAATTGACAACGCTCCAATTGAAGAAATCTTACGCGGACGAAATGTCACTAGATTTGACATTACTATCCATTTGCTAAATGTGAAGTTGTGTTGGTATGATTTTAACATTATCGCTGTAAAAAATCGGCTGTTTCGTCGCAAGAGCGGTAGTAAATGCTTTTGAGTCAATGCATCAGTGTTTCCTATTTTATTAGCTAAATCTATGTCTAGTGGGAAAACTGTATTAGGTATTACTGTGAATCTTGCCGTTTGTACATTCAACGATGGAATTTGTAGTGCAATGCAAGTTATACGACAGTTGGACATGACAATTGGAAGCAATTGCTACAATTTCTGCCTTGAGACAGACGAACTCCGCATCGATTTTTCGAACTGATCGCTGAGTGAGGCTGCATAAACAGCTCGAATCGCCTCAAAATCGACAAGAAGAGCAGAAGAAGAACTCACCGTTTCTATAGAAGGCCAACTATACGGTGCAGGCATCGCAGATTGAAGGTATACTATAATTTTTCAGCGTAAAATGTTACCTACACCTTTAAACGCGTTTTTCTCGAAACACCATTTTTCAAATCGGGCGAACCGATAGCGGCTACAAATCTTTATCGATTGCCTTCAGATTTTGAGGGTATTTTCATACATACATAATCTAGTAGAGCACGTTGTGAACTTTTATTTTTATAAACAATCGAATATGTAATTTTTAGGTGAAGGAATGAACTTTCTATTCATATGCTAACCATTTTTCGGAAAATCGATATTTTCAAAATTCCCTACGTAGTCCAGTCGTTTATGATATATATTAAAGAATAATAATAATAAATAATATTTTTTCCTAATATGACGGGACTACTTACGCAATGTTAAAATTTTAAAATTCCAGTAAAAAATAACGGACAAATATACCTTACAGAAATCTGTTGTTTTAGGAGAAACAATAAGATTAGTTGTATTGTTAGTTATCACACAATCGGACGGATGGCGATATTTGGTTTAAGAAATATGGTACTACCATCCGGTAATAGGAACCCATGCGATATTAGGCTATTTTCCTCTATACATATTTTAATGAGTATATTGCATCTGAATTCTATATTCTGTTTCTCTAATAACATTGGCTTTTAAGAATTTATCTCATATTACTTTCAAACTGTCATTGAGAACGACAGACGTGGATGTTTCAATTCTAAATCTTCCCTTTTTTGAAACAGCATCGAACTTCAGCGCCGGCTTCAATGTCAAACTGCGCAATTGCACATGACCAAAAATGGCATGAATTTGTTTTTACCTAGTTAACGTTGCGTGTTCTTGCGCATATATGGTGAAAATTGTGCGTTCTGTCTAAGAGGTCAGCATCTTTTTTTATCGTCGATCAATATCTGGGAACGATATTGTTCTTGGACTGTGTGTACAAGTAAATAGTATCAATGTCCGTCGGATACTATCACTCTCGCAAGCAAACACTTTTAAACAAAACCTGTAGATATGAATACATATGTAAAATTTTAGGAAAACTTACACTGTTGTGAATTTGATTGGTTTTGCAGCTATGCTGTTTTTAAAATTGCCCGGAGGAAAGTGTTTTTCAACAAAGCATAACACAATGCTGTAATTCAAAAAGCAACATGCCCGGGAGAGAAGGGGGCGGTACTATTAGTATACGAAATAAAGCGGGCTGAGGGTTGATTATGGTTCATGGTACGGACAGGCAACCCCTTTGTGAACTAAGGGTTGTTTGTTAGTGAATACATTTCTGGTGACCTAGCAACTACAAAGCAATTATTGATCAAATAATTCAGAAATGTTTCGTTGGCGGTTTATGCGAAAATTTCGAGGTTTTGTTTTTTATTTTAGCTAATCGCCTGATTCAGATCACAATAAAATCCATGAAATGTAGCGTCATGTAAATTACGGACAGAATTTCTCCGATAAATATTCACATCGATAATCCTTATGTTTCCAGGAAACAGCTTTTGTTTGTATTGTACGTACGCAGTTATTGATTTTTTTATTACAATGCTACTAAACGACCGGAACCCTCTTACTTAAAGTTTGATGTCGGCGACCTTATATAAGTAATAATAGGAGATACAAGTACTGTAATATCTTCTCCTTATTCATAAAACTCGACCGGTTTCTCATTAATTACTTCGACGAACCGCCGATTTCCATTTCCAAGTCATTTCATTCATTGATTCATTACTTTCGAGAAAAATAAAACCCCACTAGAGCGGTACGTAAAAGGACTTCTTCAGTACGCTTCTTTTTCTTCGTCCTCCTGCAGACCAAATAAGGCGTCATCCGGTCGGAGAAGTACGGTCCGAAGAATCCGTTAAGAAACCGGCATAAGCATCTTGGATATGGAAAAAAAGCGTAAAATCGTTACTAACTATTATCATTATACCACTATCCTGAACATAGCGTTCGATGGTATTGCATGTTGTTTTCTTTAAAATGAAAAAAAAAAAATGAAGAAACACGTTGATATTCTTGGACTACAAGTTAGTCAGTAGTATTGTTTATGGTACGTCGTACCCGTTATAAGTTCTTGAGCTAATGAAGAAGAACGAGATTCATCAAAATCATCATTTGCAAACTCTTTTCAACATGCGACGGACTTCTTAATCGTACAATCCTCGTACGATCAATGATCCCATCTAAGATAAATAAATGCATTAAAATATGACCAAATTCAGGTTAACCCATTAACCGCCGCATATGAGAATAATAAAAAAATTGAAAATGTTTATTGTTGAACTAAATAATAAGGATAAAATAAAGCCATTTGCAAAATGTTATTCATATATTTACATTTACACAGTCTCATTAAGAAAATGGTGTAACGCAACGTTGGCGGTATATGGTATCTTTTTACTTTCCCTGGTATCGGTGAAAACATTTGGTATGTAGATGTACACTTCGGACACATATAAAAACTGTAGTGCTGTGGCAAATTCGGCATCTTCTTCTTTGTTCTATGGCAGGTTTTTCAATTACGTCGCATACATTATCGTAACGTGCATCAGAAATCGACGTAGAGGGATGTTCCAGTAACATATTCGATGGTTTTTCTGTTTTCAATAAATGCATAACTACATCACTGCGAAAGTTCAGTTGGGTTATTTTAGCTTCATTACAAATTCTGTGTATTTTCCACGCATTTGTCAATGCATTCCCTATGAGGTTGATAAATCGAGTCCACCACCATTTTTTGCTTTATACGGGTTCTATAATTTGCTATCGCATTATCATGCAAGTCGACTTCGACGATGTGTCGATAGTATTTCTCAATTGTTTGGTTGTTTTACCCGCACTTTTGAAAATATATGTTCTTTTTGTAAATTGCTATTATCTGATAAACGAATATTTTGTTTGATATCTCCGAAAAGGTTACCCGACATTGTTGACTTCGTCTACAGACAAGTATATACTTATTTGTGGCAAAATGATAATGGCTAACCATTTCAGTAAATCATTTATGTCAATATGAAAATTGTGTCGGTTTTTACTGCATGCATATTTTTTCGAATCTATTATTTTGCTGAGGACAGTGTCATCAAACAAAAAGGAAAACAATTCGAAAGGGCTACGTATAATCTCTGGTATATACGTTTACATATGTATAAACATATATAACGGCAAATCATGAGAAAAGTAAATTTATAAACATAAACACAACTTGCACTATCTTGAGCTAAGCATTCCCATTGCGAGAAACCGCAGGTATACATAAGTGGCCAACGTTGCGAAAATGTAACACCAAATTTATCAGTAAAAAAATCTACTCCAAAGTAAGATGATATATGTGTTAGTGTTACCACAGAACTATTAAACCCTTCTAAGATAATCTAAGGGCAAACAAACATCTTTTTGTGAAATCAGGGAAACATATAGGAAATAATATATTAGAGTGTCCAGCTCTCAAAAAAAGTCAAACTTTTAAAATTTATTGAATCTAAAATTACATTTATATTGGTAGTACTTTACACTGTCATCACCCTCACATAAATTATTTACAGTATGACTTTACACAAACAAAAAAAATATATACACTGGGTTGCGTTTTCGCAACTTTGGCGGTTAATGGGTTAATATTAAGGTCAAATTGCTAGTATACGGGGGAAGACATGAGCGAGGACTACGCGTACCCCTGAGAAAGCACGCCTCCGCGCTTCAAACTGAAATCTGTGCAATACAAATGTGTGCTAGAGAGTGTCTGCAGTAGGGGCCATAAAGCAAACATTCTCACGGATAGTCAAGCTGCTTTAAAGGCATTGGCATCTTATCGGACATCTTCCAGGCTGGTATGGAACTGTCTGCAACATCTTCAAAACCTGGTGAAACACAATACAGTGAAGCTGATGTGGGTGCCGGGGCATGGGGGAATTGCAGGCAATGACCCGGCGGACCAGCTAGCAAGGGAGGGATCCGAAATGACCTTAATTGGATCTGAGCCAGTTCATGGTATCGCAAAAGCTGCTGCGCGTGCTGCGGTAACTGATTGGGCGATTGAACAACACCAAAAACACCATGGCACCATGTAGCACGAGAAATACAGCAAACAGATGATGAGGAAACTATCACAACATTTGGCAGTTGACATCTGTCTTTTGGCAGAGCGCATATTAGGGTGATGACGTGTCTACTTACTGGACACCTAAGAAGGCATCTACACGGAATGGGAGTCTACAGAGAGGAACCACTGTGTAGATTATGAAATGAAGAGGAGGAAACAGCCTCTCACATTATTTCTGAATGCTACGCATTAAGTAATCGGAGAAATCATCAGGTGCAATAGACACATTGTGGGGCATACCGGAAAAGAATTTGCGGCACACACTACTAAACTTTGTCAGGGCGTAGATCTGTTGGGATAATCAGAGTGATACAATAGGCCTCAGTGTTAAGGCATGTGAATCACTGCGTTGGGGAGTAAATTAATCAATCAATACAGAGTGATTTCTTGGCAGCTGCGGATAAGCTTAGTAAAAAATAAAAGAAACGACTAGATATTTGCAAATATAATCAAAAATAAAAGTAATTTCGGAAATTACAAAAAATTATTGAGTGGTGCAACCCGGCAGCTTCCTGCAATAATTTAAAATTTAGGAATACATTAGAATAACAAGTGTGTGTTTGTTTTTACCTGTCCATCTGTATTGACTATAATATATTCTCGTATACAACTTACCTATTACTAAAGCAAATAAATTTTAAGTTGGTGTACAGTTTACCTATGAGATTACGATAGCAGGTACTTTGGAATACAGAATACATCCGCCCTAATGGTCAACATGATACAATACAGGCAACGCTACTTTGCGATAGGAATTGTATATTGGCGATGAAGCAGATTTCCACTTTTTGTTAGCACAGTAATATTTTGTCGTATTTTGTGGAATGCGTAATATTCTACAACGTGATAAAAGTATGAACCAAATGAGAAAAGAAGTAAAATAAATTAGAGAAAATTATATGAGAGAAGTATGTGCTTGAAACATTATTTTCCAAGTCCATTTAGATATCGGTACTAGTTTTTCTAATACCTACATTATGCGGTAACACGTTTTTTCCTTCCTGAAAAATTTCCATATTTGGAATTGTCCATGTATTGCATTGACCAACATGCACTGTATGCAACATGTATTTTTGCATGTATTTTAGCTTGCGTATAAAAACGTAATATTCATAAGTAGGTATTTATAATATTAAAATGCCGCTTCATTGTCAACCGTCATAAAGCAAATTCTTATTGTGGCTGCACGATTAACATTGAAAGATACCCACACAATTTTTTTAAAACCTAAAATGGTACTCAGTATTTACGTAGCTTTCCTAATATCAGTCATATCTTGTTTCACGTGTACGCTAAGCTAATATTCGTAGAGCTCTCACACTCTGGGCATGTGTTGAATATGTGCAAGTGTCTTAGGCTGAGATATTCTGCCCTTCGAATACTAAGATTAAATTGATGAAAGCGATGCTTTGAATTTTCTGTTATACTGTGGTGCGTATCATTAAATGGCCATTAATCCATGTAGAAATCTACAGAATTACTCATATAAAGATCGCAGTACCCTAGATATTTGGTAACAATTGAATAAACAAATCTAAGATTTAATCAGGTGATAAAACGGTAGAACCTTGTGATTTATTCGCTATGATTAAATCCTAATTTGTTATATTGTAAAATTATGCATCCATAGAATACAAAAAAAATTGAAAGATAAAAAATTAAAAGACAAATCATTGTCTATTGTTTTTGTTTCAAGATTCGTTCGGAGTACGATTTAAGTGGAACTTCCTTGTTTGAGAAAAGGCATTTGAAAACTGTTGCAATCATTTCACAAGAAAACAAAGCAATTTTATGACCGCCATATTAATTTACTATGACCGATTATTTGCATACAAAAACAGGCTCCAATATTAATAATTACATAACGCATAGCATTAATTTGCTGGCCCATTAATTTATAAACAAATTTATCCACTTCAGTGAGCGCATTTATCTGCACCTGGGGAACGGACAACAATTTTTTCGTTTGGTCTAGGTATTTCTCGAGAAATAGCACTTTCCAAATGTCAAAAATGATAAATAGGAACGTGCCGATATCTGCATGCACTGTGTTGTAATTGAATGTGTACTTCATAGATGACCGAGCACAGGAAACATTTTTGTATCGATACAATTGCGTTTTTCTGCGTTTGTAAAATGTAATTATTTCCGCTGTACACATATGTATGTATTTTGTTATACAATAATTGTGGATATACGAAACGTTGTCGTGTGTCAGATTTGAACAGATACATGCAATTCCAAATAACCTATTTAGACAGATTAATTTATTCCAAGTATAGAAAGATAAGAGGTGACGCTTGACCATTTTGCAAAACAAATACGAAATTAGATCGCTGGAATGTACACCGAATCTATGAAAAGGTAATGAACATTATGCAGCGTCAGATTTGGCCATGCGTATAATATTCAGTACACGTACAGAAACATATTTTCGTCCAAAAGAAGTGACCATAGCAGTGGGGTTAAGATCCGATCTCCCCGCTCAGAGTCGTTACTATAAACCTGTTTGGAAGCATACAGGCAATTCAGCCTGCTATGATTAGTTCTACAATCGCTCTGCATAGGAATGAGGGAATTGCATTATTAAATGCTCCCTCTATATCCACAAATGCTGCCATTGTTATTTCCTCCGAATCCATCGATTCTGTTTTCTTGAAGACCAGGTTGTTTAGTGCAAGATCCGTGGATTTACCCGCTTGATATGCATATTGGTGTGAGCAAAGAAAAAAAATTCTCATTTGCTTTTTGACAGTAATAGATTTGATGGATCTGCCTGCAGGACCTTCAAAACCTGGCGAAACACAATATAGTCAACCTGCTGCTGGGGCATGGGGGAATTGTAGGCAGTGACCAGGCGGATCAGCTAGCAAGGAAGGGATCCGAAATGACCTTCACTGGACCTGAGCCAGCTCTCGGGGTCACAAAAGCTGCTGCGCGTGGTGCGGTAACTGAGTGGGTGATTGAACAACACCAGAAACACTATGGCACCATGTAGCACGAGAAACACAGCAAACAGATCATGAGGAAACCATCACAACGTTTGGCAGCTGACATGCTGTCTCTTAGCAGAGTGCAGATAAGGGTGATGACGTGTTTACTTACTGGACACGGCAACCTAAGGAAACACCTACACAGAATGGGAGTCTACAATGTAAATTATGCAATGAAGGGGAGGAAACAGCTTCTCACATTATTTTTGAATGTTACGCATTAAGCCACCGGAGAAACTCTCTACCAGGTGCAATAGACACACTGCGGGGAATACCGGAAAAGGATTTGACGCACACTACTCAACCTTGTCAGGGGGGGTAGATCAGTTCGGAGAATCAGGAAATAACCGAATGCAGAGTAATACAATAGGCCTCAAGGCCGCAGTGTTAAGGGATGTGAAAGCCCTTTTTCTGCATTGGGGTCGAAATCAAATCAGACAGAATTGTACATAGGGAATCCGTGTTTGCAGGACAAGCTGATAATCATCATGTTTGCTCCTGAGTTTTAAAATAGCCGAAGAAATCAGATGTCCACGTGAAGTCAGGCAATGAGATCTTTTGCAATGATGATGCAATAGATGCTTTCATTTCATCACATTCGATTAATTTCTTACAAGGAAAAGTATTTCTCAATACTATATGTATGAATCCTTGCACAACTTCCTTTTGTCGTGAATGAGAAAGAATTTCAAGGGCACCATTTTAACATGGCAGACAGGTTTAACCAATCGGCTAAGGAAGTTTCAATTTATGAGTGCTAGTAATGAACAACGCCCTAGTAATTTTTCAAAGAACTATTTTTTAGGGATGAAGTCAGTTTAAAGAAATGGGCTTATAGCAAGTTTGTTTTTTACAGACCTAAATATATTTGAATGTATAAAATTGCAGTATGTTTATTTTGAAAAGCTTAATTACATTAGCGAGCTACATTAAATAATGTAAGGTCTATACTGTTATTTCGAACTATTGTTTTTAAAATGTTTCATTTTGTTTTTACTGCTGGGTAATCAATCGAGTAATGTTGGCATTTGTATGCGCTCTAATTCGGTTTCTTCATGTTAACTACAAAAGTCGTGAGTACCTACATACATCTAACTATTCGATGAGCACAACTCCTAAGTGGGTCGAACATGTCTCCATAACTTACGGAATGTTGCACAAATTCGAAAGCAGTGAAATTTCAAAATTCAAGGAAGAAATGAATCTGTTTATCGTTTATTTTTTTCTCCATTATGTTTACGGTTTTACGGTCGTATTTACGGTTACGCAAAAACGTCATTGTTGAGTTTCGACAGGCGCAGAAGTTAGTACAGCTTGTGCAAGTGCCAACGCTATTTTATTGTTACGGAATAATTTGTTGCTGTTTTCTGTTCCTCTCAAGTGGATTTATTTAAAGGCTGCAGTGCTTCTCTGTAGAAATACGAGGAAGAATACGTAATTGGTATTTTTCTCTTAATAGATGCGTAAAAGTATTATCAAAACAGTTTCCTTTAATAAAATATAAATCTGCCGAAGTTTTACTAGAAAGCGGTTGTCTGTGACATTATCTCCTGTTTCAACACAATTTTGCAAGCAAATAATCGTTTCAAAGTTGAGTTGCGTGCGCTAGATAAACACAATGAATACAAACTTCTGATGAACGTTACAAACTCCCAACAATATCGGTATTATTAACAGAAGTTGTTAACTAAACTGAGCGAGAATGATGCACTTACTAGTAAGATAACAGAAATGATTTCAGAGAAATTCTCTAGGGGTATTGTACCCACTTATTTTTACTGAATTTATATTATAACTCTCTAGACTTACATAACACTGTTGATAAATAAGAAAAATAATTAAACTTACACTACCAATCATAAGTTTGATTGCATCTAATATATTACGTTAGCCTTAGTTCTAAAATAATATAAAAATATTTAGGCAAATTTATACTACTTTTCTTAAAATGTTGATGATGTTGATAGTATTTACTCATTACAATAAGACATATTTACAAATTCCATTCAAACATGAAAATTAGGTATTTCTGTTTTAAATTTTATGATGGTAATAATTCCTTAATGGTAGGATGTTCGGGATGAATGGGTTGTGCCTTATCATAAACGGTATATTCAATTTGTACTGAGAAGTGTCTGATTGTGTTAGGAACAACCTAATCCATATTGTAAATTTATTTAATTGTTAGTTACGCCAGAAAGAAAATAATTGGATATTGAAACGCTCGCCATAACTTGCGTTTTACGCGAAACAAACGTTTCAGATAGATAAATGCTCGACACTTAAATATTTCTGAGTATTGTGTGCGCAGGACAATTAAAAGAAAGGAAGAGACCGGTTAGCTTGAGAGCAGAAAGCGAAGTGGAAGACCCAGATCAACGACGGAACGAGATGAGCAATACATCCGAGTGATTTCCTTAAGAAATCGCCGCCTTACCCCACCGAAAATTACGGCAGAATTCATTTTACAACTCCGTCAGCCAGTAAGTGTACCGACAGTAAAGCGGCCATTAATAAAAGCCGGTCTGAGGGGTCTTACAACAATGAGAAAACCACGGTTAGGTCCTATACACAAACGGAAAAGATTAAATTGAGCAAAATCTCACGCAAACTGGAGTGTAGATGATTGGAAAAATGTGTTATGGTCGCACGAATCTAAATTTGAATTATTTGGAAGTAAACGCCGCACAGCGGGAGGAATTGCAATTCTAGCTGGACAAAATTATTTGAGGTAAATATGTTATTAAACATCAGAAATAGGTTTATTTCTTAAACTGATACCATAGAAGTAGAAAATACATTAGAATAAGTGTATCCGGCTGTAGTAATTTCCGTATTGCATGTATGTATGTATGCTGATATGATAGGAGTATAATTAGAAATAAACTACAATAAACTACAAAATGGTATATTGGATAAAGCATTAGAAAAGTCTACATTAGAAAAAAGTTAACAAAAACAAATAATTAGTTAATACAGCTGTACAATATCTCCTTCCTCTGATTCGTCAGAGAGGTCTTCTCTATTTTATGTGGTAAGCAACAATGCAACAATCTTCTTCCGACAGAACACCAATAGGTAATAGGTAGGTGGGTACTAGCAAGTACCCACAGAATTGTATAAATCTCTTAATTAAATGTTCGTCGACACCTGTAATTTCCGATATATATCGCCTGGATATATTGTCAGTATTTGATGTTCCACCACCTTGTACAACTCTGTCAACCTTTATACCTACTTCCTGCCATAACCTTTTTTGAACATTTAACTTTCTCTCTTGCATTCGTTGAAGTTTACTTTAATAAATTTTCATGATGTTTATTAATAATACATTTCTATGACATTATGTTACAAATCAAAATATATGCTGCCATAAATAATTACTTTATTTTCTGTAAGTGAATA
Source organism: Osmoderma eremita (assembly GCA_031763485.1). NCBI lineage: Eukaryota > Metazoa > Arthropoda > Insecta > Coleoptera > Scarabaeidae > Osmoderma > Osmoderma eremita. The sequence continues at coordinate 19,499 of JARFOC010027837.1, forward strand.
CCACGAAGTTAAAGGTACCTTAAGAAATATCTTTTTTGTTAATACTTTGTAATACTTTTTTATTATTCTACATGAATAAATTAATATCGAGTAAATAAGGTAAAACTTCTCACGTATTGCCTATGAACAATATCAGACTAACAGTAAAAAGTTGATAAAGGCATGAAAAGTACTTATCTTGATCTACTAAAAAATCACACACAGCTTCACTATTATCAATATAACGTCTGCAGTATGTAACGATTACACGACGACTCTGAAAAGTTTGTGTGAAGTTTGGAAGCTTAGCAATTTGATGAGCCCTAATGGGTATACCGACATTTTTGATTAGAAAATGCTAAGTGTTTCTTAAGAGATAGTTTATCTGCAATAGGTTGACATCTGGATTGTGTATTTTGAGGACAGTCGATTATTCGAATTTTGTCTAGCTAGAATTGCAATTCCTCCCACTGTGCGCCATATGTTTGTTCGTCGCCGCCCTGGAGAGAGAATGTTAGACGAGTGTATTTCAAAAAAGTGAAACATGGGTGAGGAAACATCGTGATATAGGGTTACTTTGTAGGTGGAAGGATAGGAAAATTAGTTGAAATAGACGAAAGAATGACAAAAGACGTGTATCTGAGAATCCTACAAAACGATACAGTACCAACTGGATGGGAAATAATTGGGGAAGGGTTCATTTATCAGCAAGATAACGACCCCAAACACACTGCCAAGGTGGTCAAAAATTATTTCCAGGAGAAATGTGCTGAAAGAGTCTTATCCTTAATGGACTGGCCGCCCCAGAGTCCTGATTGCAACCCCATAGAGCTCTTGTGGGATCAGCTGGATCGTGTGGTCCGAAAAATATCGTCAACTGGCAAAGCAGCATCCTGGAATGCTCTGCAACGTGTGTGGAATGCTATAGAAGAATCGTATTTGGGCGGATTAATTCAAAGGATACCACGCATCTGACGGGCAATTATTACAGGAAAAAGGAGGTTATTTTGAAGAAAAATTATTCCTGAAATATTTAAGCTATAGAGCACCGGGAAGCTTTTCCATGATCCGCTTTACCTTCCCCCTTCTACCTCGTCTCACTGTCCTTAAAAGAGCGTTGTAACTCTTGGATTATTGTTAATTTCTGTTATATCGTATTGTTGTTCTTTTTTTTCACTGGATGTAATTATTTTTATTGATTATGCACTGTATTTCATTTCATTATTTTTGGTCTAGCATTGTCCTGTAAATGGTGTTATCTGTTAGACAATAAACATATTATTATTATTATTATTATTACAATTTGCTATTTTTTTAATCAGACATGTTAAATAATGAGTAAAGTTTAGGTTTGCTTTAATAAACTTCTCCCAAACATAATCTTTCTAGTTTATTTTGTTATGGAATGAAACTTTTATATAGTGCCATCAAACTTATGATCAGTAGTGTATAACTGTAATTTACGCTACTTCACATTTTATTAAACGAATCACATTAAGACACAGCAGCCGTCTGTAAAACAAGTGATTAATTGCGTGATATAATTTATGAGAGGAGGATATTGTGTGACAATAATAAGACACTCAATATAAACGTGTACTGTAGTTAGCAATGGACATACATGACTAGATAAGATAAATCTAAATACACCACCAATAAATGTAAACAATGACTCGTGCTTGTTTCATAAATTAAATAACTTATCCATTTACTAGCTGATGTACTATTTTCGGAGGATGCTTTTAGTGGAAGGAGAATATTATAAAGCTTTTTCTTTTCTTCTAAATAAGAACTGGTCGCAATGTTGTGTATGCTCAAGTAATGTTTATAATTGAAATAAAATTTGCTTTTGCTGATTGTTCAGTACTATTATGAACTTAGCAGAGTAACATTTTATACAAAAATGGTATGGTTAATTTATTCGATGTTTTCTAAATCAAATTTTTCATATTTGTAAGGCATGTTTCAGAAATTTTTTATCCTCGATTTTGTAGTACGTATAGCAATAAATTAAATGTTACTATTTCTGTTGAAATGGATTTAAAGATGCAACATCTATATCATTGATAAATAACCTTATGGGCACATAAATAGAATATGCTTTTTCTGTACTTAATTTAATTTATGTAAGTGGTCTGCAAGTTAGCATGCATATAGTTGCCGCTGACATCTTCGTTCTTCTTATTTTGCCTATAAAATTTAAATAAGTCAATGGTCTCCAGCAGATGCACGTTTATAAGTGCCTCGGCCTGGGCCTGTATATTATTAAAGTTATTATCTAATTACCGGGTTCTTAGCCTCGTTAAGAGGTTGTAAAAAGGAGCGGTTACTTAAGTTAAAAATGGCCGTGTTGGATTAAATTAAACAGAAAATATGTTCTCCAATTAATGCAGTAATAATGTAGTGTGTTATGTTCGCTAGTAGACATATGCATTAAAGTATGTGCTAGTATATGATACACATTGTTTTTTTTTTATTTAAAAGCAGTCTAATTTCTTTATGTATGGCGATACGACAGATAGGACGACCAGCGTTGAGGTCCAGTTTTTTGTTTGAAACAAAGTTATCGTTCTTCTACTTTATCTATCAGATATCATTTGCTACACACACATAGCATCAGTAAATATTGATAAAATTAACCGCCCGAACCCGACAAAATGTTCCAATATTATAATGAGTCATTATTTTATCTTACTTTTACTATCTCATAAAACATATAGATTTTACTCTACTAAATTTAGGCTGCCATAGACATTTAATATTATTTTTTGACGGGAAAATGTTTACTCCCGAACAAAGAATAAACAGTGCTGGTGAATTAATCGAGGTATGCTGATGCCTGTGTTTAGAAACATAAAACGTCCTATTAATTTATGTTGCTTGCCAATATGTTCAACAACTCCCGCGATAATTTTTATAAAAGGTATTGATTGATAAAATATATTGATTGTCCTATAACATTTATTTAATTGATTATTGTGTAGTATAGAAATTTTTTTCGTATAAAGGCATCACTTCGAATGACGATAATTATCCGAACGTAAGTACTTTTTGATAACCGGATATTTAAGTTAATGAGAAAAGTACCACCGGTAACAAATAGTTAAAATAACATGCTAAACATTCCGTTCCGTAGTTTTATTATTTCACCCGCATTAATTACAAAAGAAGGAATAAGTTACTTTTGAGAAATAAAAACAAATTTGTATCATATGCATAAATTAAAAGCGTCACACCAAAAAACTAGCCATTGCTTCCAGCCATTTCTTCTCATTCCATTTGTAGCGTCAATTCTAACCTCAAAATAATGCTTTCAAATGAAATACTCTCGTATTACTTTTATAAAGATAATCAAAAATACTTGTCTACTCTTGTTTGGAGAAAATGCAATATAATTTCGATTTTAGAGATCGCCAATAATAGATTTTATGGAAAACATGGATTTTTTACGCCTTGTTTGCTTTTAACAAGAATTTTACGGCACAATATTGGGACATTTTATATCTTATTTTTGTGTAATACAGACAGCCTTGTTTTTTGTTTATTATTAATGAGGTGCAGTGGGTTCTCGTTATAACTCTGATTTGGGGCGATGAAGAAAGCAGGATACAATTTGGTCATTATTGAGAGCACGTGGGCTCCCATGGCCAACCAAGTTCCGAATAACAAAATTATATCCACCATGCACGTTTATATTAAATATGTTACATCTATCCCTATTTCTTCTGACTTGCAGAATCTACCAGATTTATACTATCCAGTTCAAAATTTTTAAATTATATCATGATAGATTACGAAAGAGTACGCACTGGGTTTTGTCCGAGTTTATTTTTAAATTATTAAGTGAAAGCCAGAGACTTAAGTACGTAAGTGTAATTTACTTTTTGAATAAGATCATTCAAATTAGTGCTTCTGAATACAAGCGTAACATCATCCGGTATTATTACCGGTGTTATTTATAAACGATGGAAGATCATTGATATAAATTAGAAACATGGTAGGGCCAAGAATTGATCCTTGATGGACACCTCTTGAGACCACGAATGATTTGGAATGACCACAGTTAATAGTAACTTTTTGTTTTCTGTTTGATAGGTAACTCTGAAACCATGTTAAGGAAACTCCCCTAAGGCCATATGATTCCATCTTATACAGTAGAATTTCATGATTTACGCTATCAAAAGCCTTAGATAGATCTATAAATAACGCTAACGTGAGATGGCCAGCATAAATATCAATCACCTGATTTAAGCAAGGCTGTATTTATGGAACAAGTAGACAAAAACCCGTGCTGGCAAATCGAGAGCAAAATTATGCTTATTAAAAAAGTTAATTAGTTTGTCATTCATAATTGTTTCGTAAATCTTAGAAAATGTCGGAAGTATATAAATAGGACGATAGTTGTTTGGATTATTAATATTTCCTTTTTTGTGCACAGGAGTAACGTGGGCAAGTTTTAGTGCGGTGGAGAACTTTCCCTTATCAAATGAAAAGTTGAGCAAATATGATGGCGGCGTTAGAGTATGTTTTGCAATTCGTTTGACTAAGAAACTAGAAATATAGGAAATTCTAAGTCGATTTATAGCTTATTTATAGCTGATAGGTCGCTATTCCCTTAATGTATTTTAATTCTATATTATATTTATGAACCTTTTTGTACTAGTTTCTTTTTTGTGCGGAGTTTTACTAAATCAATTTGTGGTGTGTGTATTTTCCGATACTTTGTATTTATGTACAAAGAAGGTTATTTTAGAAAGGAATATCAAACAGATTCTTATATAAACACACACACGAATACCGAATTCGGTACTGATAATGGGAATCCACGTATTCCCGAAACACGTGTCGTCCCGAATTAATTAATACTTTGTGCGGGAGCAGTAATCCGAACAGTGTGTTTATTTTGCTGCCCCACAGTCCTTGCTATCTTTACAGATTCTTATATGCTGAGCAACATGAAATTCAACAGGAAAGTCGGTATGAGCAGCTTGGTGTATCTGATATTAACTTTGTATTGTGACAGTTAACACTTGCAACTTGAGTTTCTTTCAAAGGAAACTGTAAAATACAGTAGTATTAAGAGACTAGTATTGAAATTCTGCAACCATCGCGTACGAATTCATTTCCTTTTTGTTAATATTCTATTCTCTTTATTAATAGCTTACTTTGTTGCTCGTCAATTATCTCGTGGCTCTTACCTGCTGCTCAAGTATACGAATTATCCAACTCCGAACATGTACTTAAGTAATTCAGTTCGTATTGGACATTAGTGGAAATAACATAGGCGATATCAATCGAACAGAAAATGAAAATAGAAACCGCAAAACGTCTCAGACTAAAACTGGAATTTGGATTTAAAATCGACAGAAGCCAAAACCGCTTAGAAGAAATATAATCGCAAACAGTTAAGATTGCGTTTCGTCCTACGCCTTACAAATTACACCCAGTATGCATATACAGTAAAATGCGGCCAATAGGATGAATTACGTGGCTAATTAGCGCGCCGGTCACGGCTTACCGTGGTAAAAATGAGTTCAGTCAACTCGGCCGCTGCAGCCGTCCGACCGAGTGGTAGCGCTAATACTAAACTAATACGAGAGACCTGCGGGCGCGACTTCCTCGTTCGCTCACTGGAATCGACCAAAAAACGAAGAAGAAGGCGGCGATCTATTAAATAAGACGAATACGATGCCGAAGAGGAGGATCAATTTCGCCGGGAATTGCAAGGCTCCACTCGCATTCTTTATTAAATGTCAATGCACGTTCTATACACCGGCGCGGATGAATTATGTTGGCAGATGTTCTTTAATGGGAACTGAAATGGATTCGCGAGGAAATCTAACGCGGGCGTCGCCCAGATCCTAGTTATTTGCATGGGATGGGTTACAAGAAATAAATGTATGCGATTGATATTAATTAACACTTCAAGAAGTAATAACATTGAATTATATTGCTACATGTATATAAAAATGCAAATAGTTATTATTAATTCAATCTACACAGATAAAAAATTCTCAGGAAATTCCATTCGCACTGCCGTGGTAGAAAAAAGAGTTAAATACATATATGGTAAATTCCTCCGTTTGTGAATAAATATCTCGTTTTTAGGGAGTTAATCAAACGGTGGAAATATTTAAATGATATTTATTAATGAATTGAAATACAACTAGAAAGTGTATATTTCCACCTTCCCGGTGTTAGATTTATGATGCGTTCTGTTTATTTTAACGATTTCTTGCTGTTGGCGGCTAAAGGGAGGGAAAATAATGTCTGGACAATGTGTGCGCTTCTTACTTGTTGTTATCGGTGCATGTGATATATTAGTCTAATGCCCGGTTTCTGAAACGTAACAGCAGCAGTTATCTGTTCTATATCTGGCCGCTTTACATGTAAAACGGCCAGATATCGAACAGATAACTGCTGTTTTTCGTTTTCGTTTACTGTATACCCATTATTCAAGGCTATTGTGTAAATTCTATTCAATTCTAAACTAGTAAATATTCCGATGAATATAACCAATTTTGAATTAGAATTGAATAGAATTTATACAAATAGCGTTGAATAATGGGTATACCGTAAATTTAATTAATAATATTCTATCTAAAAAACAGGAGACTCAGACTCTATCATTAATTTACCCTAAAATTTCAAATAAAGAATCTATAAATTATACCTCTTTTACATACATAGGAAAATCATCTGTGATGATTGGTAAACTTATCAAAAAAGGTAGTAAAGGACACGTATCACATAAAACAAACAATAATATTGAAACTTTTTTTAAAAACAATAAGGATAAGACAGAATCCGCTTACTTTGGGGTCTATAGATTAACTTGTGAATGTAATAAAGTTTACATTGGACAAACAGGAAGATCTTTCACAACTCGGATGGCCGAACATAAGAGAAGCTACACAAATAAGAAAACAGACTCGACTTTTGCTACCCATTGTTTAAATAGTAATCATAAATTTAATGTTAATTTTGATATTTTACATATCCAAGATAAAAGTAAGAAACTAGATTTATTGGAGTGTTTAGAAATTTATAGATCTGATAAATTAGGTTTAGCTCTGAACGATCAAAAGGATTTATATCACTCCCTTCTACTTTGTGTAAACGTATAAATAGCAATGTTACTCACTAGTTTCAATATACTTTCATCCACCTGATGATGCCACTGTGCGGCGAAACAATTGTAGTGGTTTATTAAATTAAATTATTTGAAACTCATTACTCGTTGTGTTATTATATATTCATATATACAGGATGCCTTAGAAAAAAAAGATGAGTCTGTAGCGCCTTATAGGGCGATTTTAATAATTGAAACGAAAAATTAAATGGCTGAATGTAGGTTATAAAAGGAGCTGATAAAATTATTTATAGTTTAAGCGTTTTAAGGACAGTGGCACATAACGTGCTTTACTGTTTTTTCGTCCTCCATATACAGCCGGCATTCGGTTTCTTCCGATAACCCGATTCTCTGTAGGTGTTTTCTGAGTCTGCAGTGACCTGTAAACACAGAAGTAATTATTTTGACCCGTTTACGGTAAAATTTTAGTAATTCTCCGGTTTTGACATGATTGGGTGAAATTCACTCTTTCGCATGTACCAAACCATGAGAATTGCTCCAAAATTGGAGTACTTTCTGTCGTTTGGCTATCGAAGTTGATATGCCAATTGCTGGACCCTGGAAGCAACCCGCGGCACTCTCTTTTGCAAGGGTGTCGGCTGCCTCATTGCCTTGAATGAGAGAGTGACCCGGGACCCAGATTAGGGTTAGTTTGTTAGACGCCTCTATTGTATCTAAAATGGTTTTGCAGCTCCAGATCAGTTTAGAGTGGCATTTGTGCGCTTCCAATGCTTTCAATACAGCCTGATTGTCGCTGAAATTTTTTATTGATTTGTGTTTGAGGTTTTTGTTCAAAATCTCTATTGCGCACATCAATGGCATAGATTATAGCCTGAAAAATTGTTGCATGTTGCTCGAGGTTGCATTGTTTTTCAAGTCTCGGGTTACTGCAAAATAGTTGTTATATTTATATTTGTTACATACATATGTACTGAAACTGTTAAAAATGTGTGGAGCCATACGTTCATCTTATTTTAGAAGCACGATAGAAAATATGCTTAAAGAAAATGGAAATCGTATTTATGTAGCATACCTACAATATTTCGTTGAATTTGTCAGGAGTTAGGCAAATCAAAAATTTACATATATACACGACAGCTAGTCACTTATCTTAATGAAGTGGTAAACTATGTGTGGAAGGTATGCCCTTTGCCCATTTAGGGGAAACTATTTAATATTTAAACTGTTTAATATGGTTTTCGTTCGAGAACTTCTTTTAAGTGTAAGGATCCCTGTAGTTTTCTTGAAGTTTTCTTTACACGTTTTTTATTCTGCGTATGCAGTTGCTTGTGGTGTTTTAAAGAAGATACACCATTTGCTCACTTTGATCTATTGGGGAGACATCAATCCTGTATTTGACTGTACATGGATGGCTTTGTTTTGTTTGGAAAAGAAAGTCCTGTCAAAGAGTGTTAGTAATAAATATCATGCAACATCTAACTCGAAATAATTTTGGTTCTAGAGTTTTACAAATAGATGGCTCATACCCATACTAAAGCTTAATATTAATTACTTTTTCTCTATTTTATAGAGTAGCACTTAGCAAATCAGTCCATAAAATGGAGCTATTATTAACTAATTTACTTTGTTACTTCTTGGGAAGAAATTGAATGTGGACAAATAATAATAACAAAAGAAAGAAGAATTGGGAAGAACATCGATTACAAGAAAATTTAAAACATTTGTGTGATTAGTCTTCAAATTTTTTTTCCAAGAGTTTATGTTTATGTTGTTATGACAGCTTGACCGTAATTGAATGAAGTAGTCGTTGTACAGTTCTGCAGCTTCATGCAATAATGAAGGAAATTTAAGATAGTGGAAGGGGAATATGATAAATCTGATCGCCATGAAAAAGTTGTTAGGTAGTGTTAACGAAAACAAATATTTGCGATAAATTGAAACCTAGATTACTTGTAAATAATTTATTTTAAAAAGAATATAGTAGGCAGATAGTATATGGATGAGATTATCGATTTAGTGATTATGTTTTTACATATTTTCTCCACAGTAGATTAAGTATTTTACATTTTTCTTAAGACCTTAAGATGATTGTTATCGAACTCATAATTAATTGTATATAAATCAATTGTTGCAAAACTGGAAATATTAAAAATTACGCAAAACAAATGGAACGACACCTGCGTAGAGGTTGGCAAAATATGCTACCTCTGGCTCAAAATGAAGATTATTTCAACTCAGCCGTCATAAGTTTATCTGTCGACTTAAGAGCGGCTGCTTTAACAGGAACATGTGCGCGTCTCTGCCTGAGCTTTACATGTGTTTGTGTGCGAGCCTGCGTCTACACTAGATGGCTACGATTTTAGTGAATTCCCGCTAGTATTAATACTCGACGCATCTGAACTAACCAAGTTCAACAAACTGTTCGGTTTCCTTTGCGGCGGTTTTCGCTCTTGTAACTTTTTGGAAATTCGCCGCTACGCGCGAGCCAGCGAGCCAATTATTGGTGATTTAAGGAGGAGAGCTAGAGCGCTAGATGTCACGGAGTTTTACGACGTTATTTAGAAGTTTACTGTTTTAACTTTGCTGCACTCGCAGCAACTATGTACGCGTGAATTACGGGCTTCACTTCTTTTCAATTTTTAGCAAGTTACCAAACGGTGATGCAACGCGAAATGGATATATATATATGTAGTTATTTTAGCTGATGACGAAACAAGCTTGTTCATTTAAATACAATAAGTTAGCTATAATAGTATCCTTTAAATTTGTGTGTTACTCTTCTTTGGGAAGTTGATGATCAACTTGTAAAAAATCTGTGGTAACAATTGAACCCTTATTCACTACGAATGTTTTTCTTTTACTATACAGCTTATAGTGTAGAAGGCCAGATGTTCTGTGGCCATTTCAGGCGTTGATCAGGCATATGGGAGCTGTTACGTCGTAAGCAACGCATATTACGTAACCACGTATATAATTGCTATTGCTTTCGACACAGGAAAATCAGAGACAATTTCACTTTTAATTTATAGTATAAAAGCGATTGGCATTAAGCTTTTTATCTATATGGAACTAATTATGTTACGTGGTTTCCTTGTTACTTTTATTATTGTACAATTTTATGGTTTTATAATACCAGTATAGATTTTTTTCTTATTTTACCCAATAACAATTTTATGTATTTTCCTATCTACATTTACAATGTCATCTTTATTTGCGAAATAAATCCTATTTGAATATAGAGGAAATACCATTCATTAAATATTCAATTTTAGCTGACCTTATTTTTTGAATTCCTTTTTGTAATTACGCAATAAATTATGGATGCTTTTTTATTTATAGTTTTGTGTATAATATCGTGTTTCCTCTATTAGCTTACGTAGATATATCCGTTGCGAATGTATTTTGCTGGAAGGTCAATATTTCTGATTATTAGTAACGCCAGCAATCTAATCCTTGTTTATCCTATAAAGCTATTGGAATTCTGCAGTTGCTCTCAAATTCCGAAAAAATTAAAGGTAAAGTAACAAGGAAACGTTCCCAACCTGGGAATCTCAGATGTAAATGAAACTCTGCAGGTGTGTATATCTAGTGGAGGTATATCCAACATCGCTTTCGGTTACGACCATCAAACAGTTTCAGGGGGTGAAATCGACCGCCGAAATTTAGGGGTATCGAAACATGTCCAAATTAGATGAATAATCTTCCAAGAAATGCCACCCCTCATCCCCACTCTTGGTTTATGAGACTTGTGTTTCTGTTTTTGGCATAATTATATTCGTCTGAACATACTATTTGAAATGTCTATAAAGATTTTTACTCTAGTGCCAATATGAATCCCTAAAAATGAACTTCAATTTGTTCGCGTAAAATAGTTATAGTAAATAAGAAAACGTGATTTTACCACATTCAATTTTATTTTATTAACATGATAATCCAGTAGATTTTGTTATAAGATAATCTATAAACCACGCATTCTTGCATTTATACCCTTAGAAAAATGTCACACTCTCCCCAACCCTTGGCAGGTGAAACTTATGTTTCTATTTTCGGAGTAACTAGACTTGCCTGAATCATTTGAAATTAGTATAAATATTCTTTTACTTTTTGGTGCCTTTATTGCATACTAAAAACGGGCATGATTATTTAGGCGTATAAAATAGTTATAATGTACTACATAATTTATCCACTGCTTTTGATACAATCGATCACAGGTTACTGATGAAAAGACCGACTATTTTTGGTACGAGTCCATTTTTTTGTAAACTTATTGCATCCTATCTCAGCAATAGATTGAATTATGTCCACTACAGTGGCTTTCGCTCTTCATTTCCCGATCTGACGTACCTCGAGGGTCAAACCTTGGGCCGCTGCTTTTTATTGTTTATATCAATGAACTCCTTGAATCTCTTTCTTGTCCAACATTAGCTTATGCTGATGATGTAAAGATATATTCGTCAATCTCTTTGGTTCAGGATGTAGATTTCGTACAGGATAATCTGGACTCCTTAGTCGATTGGTGTGTTTCCAACAAATTAAAAGTTAACGTTTCTAAATTTTGCTCAGTGTCGTATACTAGTAAACGTAACACATATCCCTCTACCTATTTAGTACTTACTGATGCCACATCTACAAGTAATAACTTCTGTTACCTTGGAATTCTCTCTGACAACCAACATCGGTTTAATTTGCATATTGAAAAATTATGGTTATCTGTTTCGAAAAAGCTGGGATTTATTATGCGGGTTTCCAAATATTTCCAAGATTTGACGGTTTTTTTAACGGTTGTTTGTCGTTTATTTTGTTGGGTTTCTTTCAGTGTAATTCAGTACTTTATTATCAGTATTTCGTTGCATTACATTGTCTACCATTTTTGTTCCGTCTGAAGTGGCTCAATAAACACTTGAAATTCTCTTTATCATTACTTTCCATTGCATCACATATTTATTTATTCCTAGGAATCGTAGAAACTTTTGCTACTACAATTCATAAGAAATTGTGAATGAAAGAAAAATTGAATGGTTCCTTTGAGTTTTATAAAAATCGTTCAGTGTTTAAAGTCAGTGGTCTCTGATACAAAAAATCTTCCTTATTGAAGCAGTCGTCATTCTTCAGAACGGCACAATATATAGGACCTAAACTAAATTTGCCATTATTTTCGTTAAAGAAAATTGAAAAAACGGAATTGATGTGTCCATCGTTCGCTGTGATGTAATAAAGATTTGCAGGCGTCACATCTCACATCTGTACTTCGTTCTGTACAGTGCGACCGCGCGTCAATTTGATGCACGCAAGAATAACAAGTGCTGCTGACGCCTTCCTGTTGGTTGCCAAGAATTTTTACGTAATTATTTCATCTCCTGCGGCCGCCGAACGCATATGTAATTCCAGTTTCGGATTAATGGAAACGCTTGGTTTCGTGATGGGCGTGGTGCGGTCAACTTTAATAAAAAAAAATACTACGGATGTCGGTTATCATAATTATACTGTCATTATCTGTTATTTAAACATAATCAAGGAATTATCGTGGTGTTCCCCTTTTGTTTTTACATAACAATTATGTAAATACAATTATACCTCGTCCTACTTATATATGTATCCAGCTTCCAGTTACTCATCGAAATTGTTTTGGGAAATTGCCCTCGTGATGGAATTCGATTCTTCGTGTAGCCTAGGGCATTCGAACTATCAGTGTCACAAACCCCATGACCTCATCGCCGCAAATTGAAATATGGAAAAATTAACCAACCTTTTGTATTTCAATCGGTTTGCTGCTACCGTAAATAGTTTGTGGCCGAAAATACGCGTGAATCACACCCGCGATTCTCCTTTTCGAATTTTAATGGACCGGCGCGCAATTTCCGTTTATTTGGAGTCTTGTCGCGAATAACATAGTCATTGTATGAGAGGACAACAGACATCGGCTTCCGAATTGTCACTGCGGACGAGAAAACTGGACTATTTATATCCTTCCGAAGCATGTTCTTGTATGTGTGGTACGTGGACGTATAGCACGGTTCTGGAATGTAAATAACCTGGTCAATAATAGCATAGTTGTTAGAGAGCGATTAATAGTGTCCATGTGCGGGTGCTTGTTGAGATATTTCATGCAATTGATCCCATAACACGGAGTTTTGTTTACAGCGATTGAATGGATCTTTCTTTGTCAAGTAATAGTCATGATGAAGCTTCATTTCTACTTTATAATTATGCTAATCACGCTTCTTAAACGTGTTTGTTTACCCTTAAGTGATCCTCATATGTTCATTAAAAATGGAGGTGCTAACGCGAAGTAAAGTCATCAGTGACGGCGGTAATTTATGATAAGGGGAATGTACCGAAAAAATAAAAACATGACATCCTATTTTGCAACAGCATCATGTTTAATGACAACCACAGTATTTGGAATAACATCTAACGTAGGTATAACTGAAGGTTTCAAAAATTGAATTTTAATTCTTTTAATCTTTGCATTGAAATTCTGTGTTACAGTTAAAAGCATTATACACACATCAAAATAATCTAGACGACAAGGATGGAGAGACATCATTTATACCGTGATACGCAATTAAAAGCTATTGGAATGCTTGAAAGTGGTTTAACTCAAAGGGCCGTTGCAGAAGCTCTCAAAACGTCAAAAAGTGTCATCAATTGTTTGTGGTTGAGATATTAGCAAACCATGATGTGCGTGAACGTCATACAAGACGCACAAGGGCAACTCGACCAATTCATGACAGATACTTGAGACTTTGTGCATTAAGAAACCGCAACATTACGGCGGCAGAATTAGTGATTCGA
>JARFOC010027888.1:0-33276 GCA_031763485.1 Osmoderma eremita
TGTTATTATGTGCGTGTATAACATTTTTATTAATGTTTATATGCGCATATAATTCATGTTGGTATATGTATACGTTCCTCCCTGGCATCGAGGTTTGTGCAGTGGTGCCTTAGTACCTAGGCGGCAAGCGGGCACGTGGTTCGGCATCTGTCGTCGACTGTCCTCGATACGAAACGATCTCCGGCCCACCGCCGCGCCGTTGCTGTCTGTCTTTTGGTCGTCGTGCTGAATACGATCCACGCGCGCATATTTCGTTCTAAAGCCAGTTTTTATCGAACGTATCCCATCAAATAATGGTCGACTCCGTACACATATTTCGACGCGCAAAATTGTTTATGACTGGAATATAGTTTATTTTTAGGCGTAGCAGTCCTTAACAAGAACCATTTAAGTAATCTCATATTTTCCGCAATTCTATTTAGCAGTACATGTCACAATGTGATGCGAATGTATATTATTCTGTAAACCCATTATTGTTATTTTTTAAAGTAGAACATTAAAAGCTATTGTCAATTAAATATCTGTTAGTCTCTTGTGTTTGTGTCAAGAGCCAATGATTTGATATCCAAATTAAAATTTCCTGTAATGGCATATTCACCTGGCATTAAAACCTAAATTAATTGTTATTTTGTAAACACTATACTAAATTACTGCCCCTCGGAATTCTATATTAATGGTATTTCTTTGCAGAAGCTGGCGGCAATTAAAGATATGGGCGTCATTTTTCATGAAAATATAATACATCCGGTCAAGTGCGGAATATCGTTAGCTTAGTTTATATATTACTAGCATTTATCATAAAGACAACGAGAGATTTTTACAAATCTGTCATGACAACACTATTTCTTACCTATGGCGTTAGTAAACTTGAGTAAGCCTCAGTCATACAAAAAGTCAATGAGCCAGGTGTTTCCGGAGACTTCCATAAGGAAAAAAGTCTCAGTTATGTGGTATCCTATTTATAATGTCCACCTAAATTAAATTGTGCGTGTCCGACGGAAGTATTTGAAATTCTTAAGTTATAAACTAGACAGAGTGTATACGGAGAGAAATGTGAAATATTCTGAACTGATGAACAGGCATGATTTTCAATTCTTGGACGATAGACGATGATAAAACAGTACCTACTTATATATGAGAGCTTTACATTCCAGTGGGAATTGAAGCTGTTGATTGCTGAACACCTTTAATCCTGTTTTCGTGGTGGATTATATCACAATTTCCGCCGTTTTTTCCTACAGTTCTTGTAATGCTTTTGCCCTATTTACTATTTTTTCCACTCTCTCCTATCCGTGATTAACTTTCTCCACTCTTTGATTCTTATTGCTGTTATATCTTTTTCTACTTGCTCTTTCCATTTGCTTTCGGTCTTCCTTTAAGCCTTCCTTCCACTGGGTTTCACTCTGTTAAAGCTGGTAATGGATTTTCTCTTTCTCTTCTAAATATATATCCGTACCATCGAATCCTTTGTGCATTTATATATCTAACTACATTACGTGGTTTAAAATTTCTTCTATTTCATAGTCCAGAAGGGGTCTCCATTCATTATCAGTTCCTTTTTTTATACCTATGTTCGTATAATTTTTTTTATCATTATCATATTATTATTGATGATTATTATTGATTGTTCTATTGGTAAAATTATTAATTAATTCGGGACGACACGTGTTTCGGGAATACGTGGATTCCCATTCTCAAGTCCGGCACCGAATGACTATCTAGTTTCGCTTAATTAAAACACACGCACTACCTTCCCCTCCCCTTTCACTCCCTCTACCACCCATTCAAAGAAACGAATTAATTAATACTTGTGCGGGAGGAGTAATCCGAACAGTGTGTTTATGTTGGTTGTTCTATTGGATTACCGTATCCGTTGGGCGGAAATACATGCATATTATTATTCAAATATTTTGGCAAGTATCCTAAGCCAGCGTTTTAAATGATATTGTTTTGAAATAATAATACTGACCTCATCTAAAAGAGAGGAATATCTCTAAACATGATAACATGAAATTCATTAATTACATAGCTTCTTTAATTCTGATGCAAATATGCAAGCGATACCCCAAATATAGCGGTTTTTGCAATTAATCTGCTAATGTAGAATATCTTTGCCTGCTTCTAAATTACGCCAAATTGTAAATATTAGCTCATGTATGTATAGATGTGTGTACAAATGCGATGTAAGCCGGCAATATTAAACCTTCTGTATATTTATACAGCAGAATAATTTATATTAGCAAATAACCACATCGATAATTAACTATGTTTGCAAAATCCTAATAATCTTTTTGATAGAGCATATTCATTTGCAACTAAATATCCACGAATTTACAGATATTTACATGCTTATAATTAGAAATTTAAAAAATACACGGAGGATGAATGTATATGCAACTTACAATTCGCTGGTTACTGATTATTTCGCTTTTAATAGCCACCGAAGGAATTGAAACACGTGTCGGCAATAAATGTTATGTGACCTGAAAAGTTTTTATCTTTTCATAGAAGTGTGAATTACAATTTTGTGGAATGCAAATGTTTTGCGTCCTTTGTAATTTCTTTTACGATGCTTTTAATTTGTGGCCACCTATTGGCAATTTTTTATTTAAAAAAATACTGTTGAGTACGTTGACATTTTTCACATGATATTCTCATTAAGACGAGATGGTAAAAAAATTATTCTACTGTACGGCACTGCATAACTAATAATAAATAGTTATAAAACAGTTTCTCAAATTTTGTAAATTCAAGCAACTTAACCTATATCGCATTGAAAATTTTGCAAGCCGAGTAAGTGCAGCTGAAATGCAAATAATTTGAAAACAGTAATTAAACAATTAGGAGTGCTCTTTTGTTTTGGGACAGCACGACATCTGCAAGCTTGTTTCAATTAAATTTACGTCGTGTGTCTGTGATTACCTCTTAGTATATCTATCACAGCTTTGTACCTAGAACAGCAGAAATTTCAGTCGAACTGTTTCCTTTACGTAATTAGGTGATTTCTCCTGCGCAAGCAGTAGGTATATGTAATTGAAAAATATCTATAAATCGTTTTTGCATACACTTAACATAACTGACCCGTTAGAAGTCGTCAAATGAAATTTACACATTTACTACTATAATAGCCTTAATAAAAAAAAAACAACTGTAACCTGGATATCATCAGTCCATCTTTTAGGAAGGCGACCATGTAGCCGTTTTGGTCTACTGGATCACGAGCATAAAGTTATTTTTTGTTTGACTCTGCGAGGTGGACCACAGAGGGCTAGCCATTCTCATCATAATGTCTGTTGTTTTGGTCGCTCTTCTGATTTATTCATTTCGTACATACACACAAAGGGTTGTTACTTGTATTATCTAATTTAATTTACTCATCAAAATTCTCTATTCATATTTCTTGTGACGTTTCCAAATTATATTCTTCAATACATCTTTTGGTTTTTGATAACCAAAAAATTACATTTTTTTATTAAGTCAAATTGATTGATTTATCAGTTGTCAAATAATTGCCTGCCAGAAGTTGCCCGTCTTATGTCAATTTGACATAAAAGAAGAAAAACTTACAGTTACTCAATCTCGTAATCATGCAACTTTAGTATCCACGGAGACAATAAAATAAAGATGGTTTGTGTAAAAGTGTTTATAGATTTTATATAGAAAATTAAGCTTACTACTAATATGAATAATTAATTGTGTATATAATGTGACGTTACCACAAACATATTAAAATTAAAAGAAAAAAAACAAAATACTGAACAAATTCAATGTCAAATTCGTATTCGTACAATCTGATAATTCAATTTTTCAAATAAATGCATACATGAATTAATTGATTAATAGCGCGTATGATTTCCTCAATTTTTAATAACTAAAAATTTAATCTTGTTGGCATTGATTGCACTAACCTTTTTGTTTTTTCAGAGGAAATATTATTGCATTCCAATAATAGTTTCCCCTTAAGCTCATTTCCATTAGAAATAATGATGTTTCCTAACTTGAGTTTTTAGTTCAGCCCAAAGTTTCTCGATGGGGCGATGTCTGGCGATTGTGGAAGTGTTTTCATAACTGTTGGAGAATTATATAGTAACCCTAATCTTGTTACTTCGGCTTTATGTGTCTGACTGACTGGAAGATATTAAATTTACTTAAATCCGTGAATATCACGTTTTCCCAAAACTCATAGGTATTACACGCATGTTCTTTGGCAATCTTTAAACGCTTACGTCACTAATAAAAGGCTTTCTAAACGTTACATGGTCACGGTAATTATGCCTTCTTCTCGCATTGCGTATTGTTTCCCCACAAACTGTCGTGCCAGTATCACTATTAAATTTTGCAGTTAATTTTTGTGCGGATATTTTCGGATTTAACCGTACTTCATTTAATATTTTTCGCTCATTACGTTCGGTTAATCGCTTTCTGTTACAATTTCTCGGTTTTTTTGGTATTCTGTTTTCCGCTTTATATCTTTTAATAATGCTATGAACTGCAGAGCGACTTCGATTAACGATTTCGCTGATTTCTCTCAAAACTATAGTTTTGTATGACTTCAGAGGTTTCTTTACCTTTTCTTTCCATTTTTACAAAATTAATCTTAATTTTACAACAAGCTTACTATAACTAATAACAAGGTCCCCAATACCTATTTCATTTGTTTTATTTCTAAGAATGTGCGATATTTCATATTTCAAGAGGCAATAGTTTATTGTACGAATACAAATTTGACTTTGAATTGTTTGTTTGTTTTCTCTTTTAATTTCAATATGTTCATATTAACATCACATTATAAAGATAATTAGTTATTCATATTAGTAGTAAGCTTAATTTCCTATATAAAATCAATAAACATTTTTATAATCAATGCTTTTGGGAGAACATTTAAATGTCTTAAAATTGAAAAAATCTACTTTACTCTACCAACAATTTTCTATTATATTACAGGAACCCGCAAATTATAGTTCGCAAGGTATACCGACCTAATTTGTCCGATGTTCAGCAAGTATTAATTAATACCGCAAATAGAAGCTTGTGGTTATATTAACTATGTTAGTGCCCTGTATGTGCCTGTGCGCAAGCATGTTCGATCAACTGGCATGCTATATTAAGGGCATCAAAGAAGTAAACTAGGGAAATATGTGGGGTATGTTACACGTCGTCCGCTCTATATATTTCGGTAAACTAACGAAATAATTTTTTGCTAATATAAACAATTCATACTTTAAAAAAATTACTTGGAGCGAAAGTTGATAAATAATGTGATGACCACTTTTGAAAGCTTATTTTTAAACAAAGGTGTCAAACGCAGGAGTCGGCAATAATAATTAATCATGGAAGTTTTCCGATATTTTTTAAACACGTCCTATCGCATAGTCTACTTCTAAGAGGTAATAATTCATAACGTATTTTTCCTGACCTATTTTTTATTGTCACACACATTCAGTCCGTAACATAAAGTTTTTTGCGGCGCAGTTATTAGAGCGGTTATATATTTTGTTACATAAAGTTAGTAATATAGACACTGTGAGACGCATGCGTATTACACAAGTGTATAATCAAAGTAAATTCAAACAAGTCTGTTCTCGGTTAAATCCTATATTCAACTGTATTCCTTACAGTTAACCAATTGTGTACGTGATTCATTGTCAATATCGAGACAGTCTCTGTATGTAGCGGTTTTGATTCGCCAAGATTTGTAAAGTGGTGCCCACTTCACTACTCAATGCAAACAATCCAGGCACACTACATAAAACGATGTAAAACCCTAAAGAAAATGCGTTGAATACCAGTACCTACTTACTGCAGTCGCATCGGATATCACTTCAGGGTCCTCATACAAGTTTCTTGAAAATTAATACACCAAAGTCTAATATTTGATGGAAGTACCAAAGCTACAGAACTCACGATCTTTCGTTGTTCTATTGCCTTGCGTGTAAAGCAAGCATCAAAGCTATGACCAGATTTAGCACAGAAGCCGCATACCGTGCATTTGGAAACACCTTCCATCTTAGTAGTGAAACTACAGAAATTTGCATGTTCATGTGTTGTACTAGTCATGTCCGCTTAAGTTCATGACAGTATTTCTGTACACCCACTTGGTCACAAGTAAAGCATTTTCTACTGTTCACTTTATGATCAGGTTTAGAACTTGCATGATTCCTAAGTTGGTTCGCGATCCACACGGGTTATTTGCTTGAAAAGATCTATCTTGCTGGAATTTGGGAATAGCTAACACGCGCCTTTCTCTCTACAGTTCCATAAATAATTAGTTCCACAAGACCGCTTTTCAATGAACGTGTACGTACCGTAGCAGAGCAATCTTTTTAAAAAAGTATGTATGAATTACTTCTGCTACTATTGAATGATGAAGGTTCAGAAAGCAAGCAGTAAGTTTCCCACTTTAGGCAGCCAACCACCGAATCTAGTCTTTGGGACGTATAACAAATAACGTCCTTTGAAAGCTGACAACCATTGTTGCGATGTATCGACAATAGTAATAAAAAAAAAGTCTAGTGCGTTGAGAATCCATTATAATAACTTATTACACGCAATGAAGTTTGATCAAGTTGAAATTTTACACACAAAAAAATTATTACAAGGTTAGACTTTTGCTAAAGATGATATACATAAAAACGCGAATTCAAAGAATTTCAAACAGATATTCAAAATTTAAGTAATCCATCCACATTCTCGCATTTATTAGTTCACGTAGTTGGTAAATATACTTGGCCAGATGAGGTTTTCGTATATTTCACAATTTTCCCAAAATCTGGGAGCAAATCTTCGATGCTGTATATGCATAATACCGAAATTCCAAGGCGCTTGTGTTTAATTACTTAAAGTATTCTAATTTAATTTAAGGGTGTATTATCCCACTCCTGAATTGTAAAATCAAAGTAAAATCAAACACCTCTGTTCTCGGTTAAATCCTATATTCAACTATATTCCTTACAGTTAACCAATTGTCTTTCTTTTATAATATGCAGGCAGAATTTGGGTGTCAACCCAAACATGTTTTGCCTAATGTGTATTAGATTGAAGATAATATACTGAGCGGTCTCATTGAACATGACACCTCATCAACCAATTAACACAAGGTATAATTATTCAATTGAATTCAAGGCTATTCCGTCCACCCATTGAGTATGGTTCTGTATACATACTTATTATAGTTTCTTTAAGATTAATATTGTGGTAATGTAAGTGTATAATAAATAAGGGCAACAATACATACGTGTTTACATACACAACAAGATTCATTGCATATTAGTGCCTAGTGCCAATTTACACAGATTTACTTGATGACTATTTATTTGAAATCAATATTGCTATTTCATGCAGCACATAAGACTACTTATTTCAACACTATAACTAAAGGAATAAAAATAAATAGAGGCGAATAAAGTACGAAATTGTGTTCTTTGAACTGTTTTACGGCATTTTCCAGGAATTAAGTTTAGTTAAATTAACAAGCTTTATTTGCTGGCTATATAGATAGCTAAATTATCGATTAGAATAGAAATTATGCTGTAGCACTCGAAATAACGTGATACTAGAGATATCGTTTGTTTAACTCTAATTAAAATGCTAACAAACGTTCAGTAGTTGATAACTGGTGTTGTTTGAATTCACCACTACGTTTACGAATCATAATTCTAGAAGTTATAATAGCCTAAAGAGAAGGAAATTTGCACGTGGTTACCCTATTCTAGGGGTATTTCTAGTTTTCTTCGTCAAGTTTTGGCTGTAGTTAGTACATATTTACACCTAGCGAATATTAGTGCTGTTTAGGTATGTTATATCAGTAGTAAAACCTACGTACTGATTAATGAAAAAGTTGAGAAACATTAACCATTAACAATTTCACACTTGAATAGTGGTTTATATAATAGACAATTGTAGCGTATTAAGAGAAACACAATTCAAACCAGCCCTTAATTTGTGCGTCATTGTTAGTTCATTAAAACTATTCTAATTATAATAATAATTATAAGGCTGGCCTACTAATGGCCATGAAGTTAATTGCAACGTGCTGTATATATAAATTATTTATGATTATTTAGGAGTATAATTTGACGTAATACATAAAGTTATCAAATGTTGTGGAAAGCTTCCAGAGCCAAATCTCTATATAAGGACATAGTATTTTATCATGTCCTAGTAAGACAATAAATTGATGTAGTGTACTATGTATAAACAATGATAATAGAGAGAACTCCACATTTCGTTGTATAAGTGGCTTCTTCACCAAGACTCTAATCTAATAGTTTGCGATTGCAATCGCAAACTACACCCTGCTATTTTAAGTTCATAAGAAAACTATTCTTTTTGAAATTGCTATTATTTTTTGACAAAATACATGTATTAGCCACAGAAACTTTTTAGTTGCTCTCAGATTTTGAATTCACCCATCTTAATAACTAAATAATTTACTTGAGAAGAATAATTTACTACTCTTCTCAAGCTTTTTTAATTTCTCGACGGACATTCTTTTGTGAAAAGAGGTAGGTAATAGAACAATGACGAAACAATATTTAGTTTTTGATTTATTTACTGAAAATTTATACTTTAGCAGAAAAGAAAATAATTTTTGGAAAAGAAGTAACGGAGTACTTGTAATTTAGAAACTAGTATTGTAACGCTAATATCTCCACTGTGTTTCAAGGATTCAGCTAAGGTTAGAAAAAGCTGACATTGAATTAATGTATTTCTTTATTAGCCAAATATTTTCAATACTGATCGTGTCTTCATCAGGGCTTGAAATGTTTAATTATAAAATCCTTACGTTAACTAAGTCAAGGAATCAGTAAAATACCAGCTTATTGCAATAAGTATCTGCACATAAATTCGCCCTAAAAGGGAAATCAAATGGAGAAAATTCGGCCTTCAAAGCATCAAAATTATAATATAGGGGAAGTTGGTAGAGTTGAAAACATTTTCAGATCAAATTGGAACTTCGTGAATTATGAAAGGTGAAAATGAAATTTATTGCCGGAGGAGGAAATCCGAAATCATTTAAATGCTCGCGGAATTTTTTCAGCTCGACAATATTTCAGCGAATTGCTTTGCTTTGCCATTGTGAGAGCACCTAACAAATATTGTTAAAAATGTTTATGTACTTTATGGGAACACTTTGTTTCTAGTTCGAGAAATTCTCGGTTGTATATGCCGATCCTACGCTTGGTAATAAAACTTTTTAACGGTAATATCACAGTACGCAAATAATTAATGTAAGGTTAGTTTAAAAAATTGTATAAACAATAATTTACCACATATTGGTGATACTAGAATTATTTAATTATTACAGAGAAAATTACTTTTCCGTGAGTATTGGGGGGCATGGACTGCTTATACATACGAATTAAAAATGAGGTTCACCCAGTTGCAGCAATCATTATAGAATGATGCCCTAAGATGTAATTCTCAAAAATTCACAAAGAGTTTTATGTTCTGGCAAAGAAGATATGATAGTTACGACAGGGTTTCAAAAGGTGAAGGTGACAGGTCGTATTTCCGTTTTAACAAATAATATCGACGGGCCACTGAAAGTAGTCTTGCGGCGGCCGATATGACTATAAAGTTAAAAAGGAAATCAAATAGAAAGGTGCTAAAAATATCAGTAAAAATGACGCAGTAAGAAAATGTTCGTGAAATATAGTTTTATGGTATAGTGCAAGAGTTTATGGCAAAAACAGTGTTTATAAATAAAGCGTGAATGATATTCTTTTTATGCTTTCTATAAGTTCTATTTAAACTAAAATTTCAAAAACAATTTCCATTGTAGTTTTCATTTTTTGTTTTCGAGTTTTGTTTGCTATGTAAAATTAGTTCATCTAGTTTTCTTTATTCCATAACTAATGCGCAAACACATCCAAAGTATTTGCAAACATTTCCGGTATTAGTGGATCTTCACCATTGTCTAATAGTTTCCTTCCTTATCTGTGTGTCAAATTCCCAATCTTGCTCTCTAGAATATTCCGTAACCTTTATACAAGCAGCAAACCTATTGTTCCCACCGTCTGTATTGGAATTCTAGCATCTTAATCTCAAGGTTTACAATGTCATATAACGATGCTTTGTTTAGTTTCAGTTATTGTTTTGAATTTATAAATACTTACAGCTCAAAATATAAGGATTATATCTAAAATATTAATTTTCCTCATAAAGGATGAAAAAATATCAAACACTTCCATAAATCCCACAAATCAACAACCATAACATGTACCGAATAAATTTTAGACATATTAACATGCATTCGTAATTTATTGCATTGATATTTGCATTTCGTCGATTCAATGATGCTGGGAGAGTTCCTCGAGTTGAAGGGAAGAGTCCTTCACTGTTTTTAATGAAAATAAACGTTTACTTAAATAATATTTTAAGCATTTATTTTGATATGATGATGATACTTGCCTACATTTACTTGCTTTTTATTGTATTGTAATAATGAGAATTGCTTACGGTTTTCTTAGATTCGGAGAACGCTTTTGACGAGGCTTTAGGAGTGCATATGCAGAACAGTTTGACAGAAAGACGAGTACACTGGAATTCAAAAATATAAAATGCTCGACTAGAACCACCATCAACTATGTAAGAGCAGGTACAATGGAGTCGAATCAGTTTATAATCAAAGGAGGGTTAAGACAATGGCGTATTAAGTCCTATTCTGTTCACAATATCGGTGGACCATAAAATAAGGAAAGATCAAAATAGGTAAGACTACTACAAATAGGTTACCACAGGCTGAGGCAGATATAATTGGGAGAGTGTACGTTTGCAGATGACGTAATGATCCTTGCCAACAGTGAAAAAATAGCATAAATGTCCAATAATAAGGAAAGGAACAAGATGATGATATTAGGTAAGGTGCAAGAACGCATACACATAAAAATCCCAGGTGGAGACAGAAGTGGAGCAGCTAAATTCGATGAAATACTTATTTATGTGTCCAAATTGACAACAATGGGTGCACTGAAATAGAAATCAAATCGAATATAGACGCAATTGCTAATCTATATCATTCATAGACCAGAACATTTTAAAAGACATATTAAACAAATTTAAGTATAAAATACCCCTTACCACCTTGTTGAGTAAAGAACTAAGTTGCCATCCTCAGCAGAAAACCACAAAGGAAAAAAATATAATGTTAAGCGTAACACTCCGAGAACAATCCTGCTCTTAGAACGCCACTATAAACATTTCATATTAAACAAGACAAAAATGACAGTTTGGTTGTGAGATTTGGGTAATGACGAAAGCAGTTAAAAGCCAAATTCAATTTATTGAAATGAAACGTCTGAGAAAAGCGAAGGGTACAACGAGAATGGACAGAATAAAAAATCGTAGTGTTAGAAATGAGTTAAATGTTAAATCCGTACACGAAAAAATGGAACAATGCCAACCTAGACAGTATGGACACTTAGCAAGAATGCCTAATAGCCGCATGGCCAAGAGCATCTGTGGGTCATGAACACAATCACGAAGAGGAAGAGAGAGACCACTGACTTGGAACAAAAACATTAGTGACATATTGCAAAGGAAGAGGCAAACTTGGATGGTTCCACAATTTGGCTAAACATATAGGGCAAGATCTATTTACAAAAGTTAACAGTACACATAAAGTACAACATAGGGTTTAGATTATACATACAGGCTGACGCATTAGTGAGGCAAAGCTCAATACATCTGTTATATAAGATATCAAAAAAGTTAGTCTTAGTGTGTCAGAAGTTATGGTCAATTTTATACGCAAATCACTGCATGTTCAAGGTCTTGTATTATGCAAACAACAGTCTAAAAAATTTGTTTTGCATGCGTTTTTTTGAAACTGTCAAAACTGAATACAGGATGAGTCAAAACTCAAAGACATTAATTTCTCAGTTATTCTAAATGGATCACCCTCTATTTTGTATCAAAAAAAGAAAGAATGATTTAGTTACTTTCATTTTTATTAAGCACTCTCTATATCTGAAGTCGTTAATTTCTAAGATATTTTAAAGTCTTTCTATAAAAGAGAGATTTTTAGAAATTATTTTAATGTAACGAGTTCATCGTGAAAAAATAACAGTAAGACTTTCTTCATTACCAGCTAGGAGATTAAGTAATTGGACCACATTTTTTGGAAGGACGAGTGAATGGTCAAGTTTATTTTAACTTTTTAGAAAATCATTTACGCTTGTTATTGGAAAATTTTAATACACGACCATTTCCTTGAAAGATGGACTAGGAGCGGGGAACCAATTGAGTGACTAGCTCGATCACCAGCATCCACTAAAATTGACTTCTTCATGTGGTCATATGTAACAAGAATCTTTGTACTGCAAACACCGCCTACACTACACGAGGTGATATGAAAACCAGAACAAGAGAAGCATTCTCGGGTATTAATTAAGAAATGTTAAGAAATGTAAAACAATCGCTTGAAGAACGGCTGCAATGTTGTATTGGTGGATATTTTGAACATTTATCATAGAACTACATTGTAAACAGTTGGGTTAATTAGTATAAGTTATAAATTTTTGTATTTTGTAGTTGTATTAAACGTTAACTGTCATTATTCCATAACTAACTTGTTATAATAAAATAATTTAAAAAAATCTCACTTTTTAAAAGTACTTTAAAATATCTTAGAAACTAATGATTTTAAGTATAGAGAGTGCTTAATAAAAATGAAAGTAACCAAACTACTCTTTCTTTTTATGATATAAAATACAGGGTAATCCATTTAAAATAATCTAGAAATTAATGTATTTGGGTTTTGACTTGCTCTGTATTCAGTTTTGACATTTGACACAAAGTGATAGTTTGAAAAAATGTCACTTTGCTATAAAGGTGGGCCAATATAAAAAATATATGCTTGTGAAAGAAAAAATTCAGACTGTGATTTGCAGTATACGAAACCTCGAACTCACAGTGATTTGCATATAAAATTGACTATAACTTCTGAAACTCCGTGCGGAATGCAATGAAATTGTATATTGGGGGTGTGACGCATGAGCTTAATCTAAATTTGTAATAGTATACAAGCTGTTCCATTTAGGAAAACGTATGTTGGTTCACCCTGGTGATATGGAACTTCCTGTATACATGAAAATAATTTTAATATGTTAAATTTACAATTTTCGTAAATAACTTTTTTTGATATCTTATATGATAACGGATATTGCCATACTAACGCGTCACCCTGTATATGATCATGCAAATCAATTATTAACAGTATTTGGCCTTTATAATCTACTTCCTCAACGCGAACACAATAACTAATATTATAACAAAATGACAAAAATTTTGCCCAAATTTGTTTTGTATGGCATTAACTAAAAGGAGTATGGCAAACACTTAGCAGGCCCAGCATGCTGGAACATACTACAACAACTACAACGACTATTTTTATATCTATGATCTTTTTTCTGTTAGTCGCTTACCACAGCTCCTTGTTAAAGAAAAATTTTAGATGATCCAGGGATGTAACTTACTACTCAGTCAAATATAACAAAATTTATCTTTTCTTGTTCGTTTATTCGGTTGATATTGTAAGTATAAAGATATATAATGGTGAATATTCCTTGGATACACACGCACTGTATTTGTATTTGGCGAAATTGTTTCTATTGTTATATTTTATTTAAAAAATAATATATACATCTTATTACATATAAAAACAAAAAAACTAAAGACGTTGCTGTGTTATATTTGTTAACTTTATTTCTAATTATACAATGTAAAGCACTTATAGCATACCTTAACTAAAATGAGCCTTAGATAAAATAATGTTGAAATTAATTTTGGTAGTCACTTTAGAATATGCCAGATGAAGATCGAAGGGTATCGCCAAATGGATTCGCAATTACCAACGCGTATTTGCCTATTAATCTACCTATTCGTATCCTAACACCCTTGCTTACAATTAATGATACGGTTGTCGACTACTGTCAATAAAATGTCTTATTTGAATATAGGTACCCTTTACATTTTAAGTTTCATTAATATAGAACGCCTAAGGACATAGATATCATAGATCTCTATGATATTTTAAAATATAAATATGGATAGAAGATAAAAATTCTCCCATTGTATAAATTTCAGAATATCAAACGGGACTGTTTACAAAGTACACAGATACATACAGCAGACCGCATTTTATATTTGCTTTCAAAACACTGGATGTTTGTCAAGTTGATATATGTATATATGAACGTAGTATTTTGAATCTAATTTACAGATTTAGAAACTTACCGGGGGAGATGTCAAAATCAAGAGGGCTGCACTCAACGTTTTCAAATTGAGTGTGTTTCTATCTTCTTCTTCGACTTCTTCTGTTGTGGTTAATTGCATGGACGACTGTCTGGACGTTAAGGTCCTCTTCAGTGCCCCATTAGACGACGACACATTCGAAGTGCTCTTCCGAAACGGACACGACATCTCGGGAGAATATTTATTGCATTTAAATTTTATGAATGATCTTTTTCGGCTTCCCCTTAACAGAAATCTAATGCCCCGCTAGTTGTCATGTGTCTAAAATAATAAGGATAGCGCTCCTTCCGCTTGCTGCGATTTCAGGAAGCCAGATAAATGAAACAACACGCCGCGCGTCGTAGTACTGAAGGTTTCCCTCGCGTCGCTGGAAAGCGTCTTGCTGCCAGCGCGATTTACGAACAACTAAATAGGCGCCGTGCCATTCTGATTTTCTCGCAGTCAACATGACGCCAGCGCACTGTACCCGTGAACACATTAACAATGTTGCTACGACCACTTTAAATATTTGCGTAGTGTTCTATCTTCAAACAAATAAATTCTTTATATATCCCTATCTTAAAAAAAAACAGTCAACAAATTTGGGCAGCTTCGAATTGTTGCTGTTTGCGTAATTCACTCCTCTTTCGTGTGGAAAATGCCCAGTAAGATTTCCGACGATTACATCTTGGGTGTATTTCGGCATCAGATATCTCGATAGAATCGGACTGCTTCAAGGATCGCCTGTGCCAAATCTGTGTCGTGCCTTGTCTTTCCGAAGTGGGATTTCTTTAATGCCATTATCTGTGAGGATATCTGTATTTCCCTTGTTCGGTGCTTTTCCACATTAGGAACCGATATGTACGTCGCAACAATAAATTGACGGAAGGAATCTCCCTCTCGATACAACATTGATTTTAATTTGATATAAATCTTTCCATATAAATGTCAATGCTGTGGAAGCCACGTGCTACTCTTCAACAATACGGATGTGATACTCAATCGTTAGAAGTTACGAAACATATTATCGAGTAAGGCATGAAATAATAGGATACAGTGGCTTAAAATAGTAAAAATAAAAATACCCATACCACCTTGATGAGTGGATACGTATTTCAGCAACTAGGTTGCCATCCTCAGCAGAATCTACAAAGGAAAATAATATCAGACGTAGCATATCTCTCAGAGTGCTACGTATAACATTATCTTTCTTTGTAGATTCTGCTGAGGATGGCAACTTAGTTGTTGAAATACGAATTTGGGGTTCTTCATTCATCAAAAGTGATAATGGTATTTTATTTTTAAGTAAGGCATGAAAGGCAAATTAAGTATATCCTTAGATAATCAATTTTAACTTTTTCATTTACAAGAATGCACAGGGTAAGTAAAAATGTGAGTTTGAAGTGTAAACTTTGAAGACTCCCAGTTAAAAAGAGAGAAATAAATAGTGCCGCCTGCAATACACTTCTGCGATTTTTTGTCATATCGATATCAAATAACGATAGCAGTATCAATGCTTAACTGGAAATCTCATCACCTTCCAGATGTGGATATAGAAGAAACCCCGAAATAATATGTTGATTTGTAAAAAACTAATAATGTAAATTAATTAAGAGGAGTCGAACAGTTGAAAGATTATTCAAAAAATTTAGGAATATACAAAGCATCAAATGTGAGGCAATACTTTTCCTAAGACCTAATAACTCACTTAATATTAATGAAATTAATTAATAATAATATTAATTTAGGATGTGTTTCTATTTACATACCTATATCTGTGTGTTTCATGTACTTCTGCTCTAGCTGCTATCGTTCGTGCCATCATATGTAATCAGGATTTAGTCAAACATAATCCTTGACTGAATAAATCACGATTGGTACTGTGAAAAAATGAGAATATCATATGTGTTGTTTTATGAATTAATTGTTTATTGATTGAAGTAACCAAAATATATGTCAATGTATTTAATGTCAAGTAAATGTACTTTTTGTTAAAATAAACTAAAACGTTACGAAACGGATCTATTAAAGTATACCGACGCATTTATTTGCTAGGTACAGACGAGCGAGCGATAGAGGAGCATGCACTTTTTACAGGTGCAAGCATAAATATAACCTCAACACGACAACGCAAAAAACCCACATTGACGGTTTCGATCAACGTATTCCTGAAGGTTATATTTACAATTGGAATTAACTTTATTGCTTACCAGACGGAATACAATAAACACACTGTTCGGGTTACTCCTGCCGCACAAAATTGTTAAATCTACTTATTTTTCAAACACAATAACGCACCAACCAAATTTAACAATAATTTTATTAATATTAAACCCTTGGTTTATACCAAACGTATACTAATGCATATCAAGACTAGCCTACAATTTTGACATAGACCGAACTTTGGGAAATTTTGCAAAAGGAATGTACTTTTTTAAAGCATTTTTGGAAGGAATACATTTTTTAAATGAAATATATAGGGAAGATACCAGCACAGTAGCGGTACCGGATTGCACTGTTGTATCGCATGTATTTTAGATACAATCGACCTGATTTGAAGTCAAGCGTTGCCCAATATATTTTGGATATGTGTCATAGCATTCGCTCAAAGAATCTAAGGTTGTTAAAAAATGTTTGGTCAGTTCGCGAATTAAATGCTTATGGAAGTAATAGCAGTTACATAACGACCTACAGTTAAACTTATAAGTTCAGATGATGGCCGGATACCAAACTCTTAATTGCTTGATCTATTGGCAATATATTTTACCCTTTCATAAGGGTTCTACTGATTGGGTGACTAAGTGAGATTGACCTGCCGCAGTTCCCAAGATGAGTCTACAGTTCTAAATGTTTGTACAAATTTGTATCCAACTTTAGGAAAATAATTATGTTTTGCAAAAGAAATGCTTTATGTGCAATTAGCGTTTGTTTGCAAAATTAATACTATTACATCTAAAAAATGCCATATTTGATCTATATATGCCAGTTCGTTCCAATAGTTACAATAATGTTAAGAATCATGAAATATTAAAATATGAACCTATATATGCGACTGCACTATGTTGCCCTAAGATTTCCCTAACTTCTTTAATTTTGAAAATATTGGAGTAGGTGGTAGAGGGAGTGAAGGGAGAGGAGAATGTGGTGCATGTGTCTAGTTTAAGCGACCTTTGAAAGCCATTCGGTAACCGACTTGATAATGGGAATCCACGTATTCCCGAAACACGTGTCGTCCCGAATTAATTAATACTTGTGCGGGAGGAGTAATCCGAACAGTGTGTTTATTGCGCTGCCCCACAGTCCTTGCTATCTTTACTAATTATTTATGTAGTCTATCATATTATAGTTAGGGTACAGTGGCATGTCTTTTGTTTATGTAAATAGTAAATTACGCAGATACATATCTAGTGCTGTAAATTCTCAGCACTATATGAAGAACTGGTTACTTTAAAATATAAAAAATAAAGCCCAGCTTAAGTTACCCCTATTTAAGTGATTTGGAATCTTCTATCGGCTCCAACGCCCCAATAACGAACTTCAAACCAAATCGGATAAATCAATCACATGGGAAAGATCCGATTCCATTATCGTTAAACCCCTTTTTCTATTCGTTTACGCATGATTGATATGTAGATACAGATTTGTTTGCAACAGAAGTTGGAATTTAGAAATTTTCAAACTAGTAAAAGATTGGAGAGTATTTCTTTTACAATAAATCACTCATGAATTGTTATTGAACAAGTATTAGTGTATTATATTTTTTTAGTGTGCAAAGAAACTGCTGTGTTGTTTTGATATTATTTCAGTTAAGGCAGTGTTTAACTGCATGAAACATGACACGAAAGAAAGTATACCTAATGCTATGGTGGCATAATTATAGCATGTGCGGAATAATTACACAGTAAGCTATTCATTTTTATAGCACATAATCAAAATGTTAGTGGCAGAGATATGGTGTGTAAGTTATACCAGAAATAATTAACTGGTATTTTATTATTTTCTTTTTAAAACGTAAAGTGTGTGTGCAGAAATTACATATGGACATTCTTCTACTTTTAGGATGAGATTTACCAGAAAACTTATAAGAGGTTGTGCTGTAAATACAATAAATCCAGGTAGGCCACTATATTATTTAGCAATCTGAATGTACGTGAACAAATGGACGCACTCTGACGTGAACCATATTTGATTATTAATAGTTATTGCATGCTATTGAAATCATACAAAAATAAATGAAACCAATGTTCTCGTGTGATCCTTTAATAATTGCATACATTTGCTCTGCAAATTTTATTTTTGTCACTCATACATATTTCACCATTTGCTTTATTTTGCCACGTCTTTAGTATTTTTGATTTTCGCTCGCTTAAAATGGCAAACTTAAGATGTTGATGTAATTAATATGTGTGAGGTGATTTAAGTGAAAGAGTTTGTTGTTTCGGAGAAAATTAACTCTATTAAATAATGTCATATTCTTTTTATAAACAGATTTCTTCTACACGTTTAGTTTTGAGTTCTATTCCCATTAAAAATTTGCATTTGAAAGTGACTTTTTTCATAGTTCAAAATCATATACCTACACGTTTTTCCTTATGTTAATGTCTAATATACTAACTAATATACTACTGGGTGGGCCATACATTCTTGCCCTTTCGAAAATCAAAAAGGGAAAAAATATTTATTAAGTTATTTTTGCGCCGATCGACATTAAACGCCAAACTTTGGTGACAACTGCTATGCATTAAACCTAGGCATTAAAAATGTGAAAAATTGTCTAGGGACTAAAAAACTTCACATCATAAACTATAGTGTTGTAGTGACTTGAAAATAATACCAATTATAAAACAGAACACAATTATTATTTATTGTAAATGCTAATACTTACATTAGTACAATTATTAAAAACCAATGGCTTTTGTTCTTCGACATTCGTTTTATTAGTTTCCTTCCGTTTACTGTTAATAATTGTGCTTGTGCACTACCACAATTAAATTACTACAGTTGGTTATAAAAATCTTTTCACTTATGTTGGATTTGCTAGACACTGATTCTTCAATGCACCCTTCGGCCACACTCGTAGACCTAGCAAAAGTATAAAACAGTATTTTCAATTGAAATATATATCTCTTCACAAAAAAAACTTATTTTCAACCTCCATGTCTTTTAAGCATGGTGATATCTCCTCCAAAGTTCACTAACAATGTTGCTCAGGTTCTCCTGAAGCAGGGGCAAGCGCATTCCTTCGAATTTTTATATTTTAAATAATCGGCTATTTCCGCAGGCATTTTTACAAACTTATGGATACCAATATATTGTTTAAAGTTTCTTCCAGCTGAATACTTGAAAAATAATCTTGATGATTTCAAATTTGGGCGGCACGAAGTGTACTGTCGATAAATTTGCAAATAATCTTTAACCACAAACGATCTGTTTTTTCGTTTTTGCATCTGGCAACGTAATCGACAATTTGTCTCCCAAATCCTGAATATCTTCTAGTTTTAACTTCAGCAGTTCGTCGCATCTGCATGCTCTTGTCAATCCAAATATCAATAAAGCAATATTATGGAGGTGATTTTTTTATAAATCAAGCATTTCCAATAAATCTTACCTTTGTACACAAGTAATCGTTGTCAGGGGCATCTTTGAGAAATTTTTCAATGTTATTTTGTTCTAAAACCCTAATTTTTTTTGGTTTATATCCGCCTGATTGTCGCTTTTGAAATGTAACAAGCTTTTGATATTTAGACACATGGATGTTGTTATCGATATTCAAAGTAGTTTTCCTAAATACTCCATAAAGAAGAGGGTTTCATTTTCTTTGATAATT
This sequence comes from Osmoderma eremita, assembly GCA_031763485.1. NCBI lineage: Eukaryota > Metazoa > Arthropoda > Insecta > Coleoptera > Scarabaeidae > Osmoderma > Osmoderma eremita. Next base: position 20,063 of record JARFOC010027888.1, read on the forward strand.
CTGCAAAATACTTAAGCAAAACTTCGTCTGAATATAGCTTGACTTTTTTTCTTGATTTTTCACAAAAATCAAGAATATTTCTGTATGCTTGTTGATAAACTTTGCGAGGTCTTTCAGACAGTAAATTCAATTCCACAATTTGTTCAGCTACTCTAATTTCACCCAGTAAGTCGTCAGCATTACTATCACTTATTTTTTGCCATTGTATTAGTTACTTATCACTTTTTATTCGTTAAACACCAGAGATACCAACCTCACAAAAAAATTAACAGAAATTAACGAGAAATAATAAAAAAGCTTCCTTCTATAGCAACGACTCTGTATAAGTCATCTTAATGTAATCGTATTTCCAGATTATTTTGCGTATTTTATCTCTAAAAACGCGAAACCTAAGTGATCGGCGAAGAAACCATATGTTTAATTCGGCAACAGCTGATTTAATCTCTGGGTTGGGTTCAAACCCTCGACTGCGTCTCAGCTTTCAAATTCCCAGCCGCGGCATTAAATCAGTTACTTTGTTGCTTTATTAAACAAATAGCTATTATCTACCTTTTATTTAATAGATAACCATATTCCGGAGTTTGTCTTTTAAAAGTAAATGCGGTGAGATGCCCATCCCTAAGTCTTTAGCACTCTTGTACCCGAGCTTATGAATTTAATCAAGGAATTCTTATACTCGAGGGGTTATACTTCAACAGCAAGTTGGAAAGATATTACGGAGATTAGGAGTCGAGCACGCGGACCTTATCAACTTCTGCTCTTACGTGAATTCGTAACAGGCGTGCGATTATAACAGGGCAAAGTAGCTGAAAATTGATATTTTTCTCTCAAAATCGTCCGTGAACATTTTTATGAACAAAGTTCTCTTCCACCTTGTTTATGAGAAAATGCTTGAATTCAATATCGGAAAGTACATATTGAACTTTTTCGTTTCGATGTTTACACAGCCATCGCGGTGTTAATTCCTAAGGAAATTAAATGGAAATGCAATGTAGTTCGTTCCGGTTATATCTATATTAACGCATGAAGAAAACTTAGAAGTAGGTCATTAGTACGGTATCGTCGGAATACCATAGCAGTTTCAGTGTTCCTTGCTTTATTTTGTATTCGACTGCCCTCGTTAACATTGTATATATTTTATCCATGAGCATGTTGAAGAGGCTTGGATTCATGCTATCTGCCTAGTATATTTCTCACAAAATGTTTGATCTTGCCTGTGTCTTTATACATACGTGTTTTATTGTTTCTGTTCAAATGGTCAACTACTTTCATATAATTGTGTCAAACATCAATTTTCTTGAAGTATTTTCGAAACGTAAATATTAGTTAGACTGTTGATCTATTTTAGCTGAATTCGTGTTGATCTTCATTCATTTTGTCTCTGGCTCTAATTCTTTTATTGAATTCTAATTCTTTTATTTAAGATGCTTGCTTATACTGCTGAGTAGAATTATTGCTCTATAATTGTCAGGATCGTTCTTATTTTATTTATGTAGATAGGTACTGTGATGTTTTGTCTGCATTTTTGTGAAATGCTTCGATTGGAAACAATTCTCTGTAGTAGCACCGACAAAACCTTTTCTAACTTCGAACTCTGATATTTGACCATTTTGCTGTTAATGTCATCAAGTCTAGGAGATTTCCTATTTTCCGTGTTTTTATTGTTTCATTTACTTGCTCTTGTGCTATGTTCTCCCCGGCTGGATGTTCTTCTCTGGTTAATAATCTTCTTGGGTGGTGCATTATTATCTTATCTAGCTTTTAGAAATAGAAAAACATATTCGGGAGTTTACTTTAAAAAGGAATTTGGCGAAATGTCCAGCTTCATGTCGTTGGTACTCTTGCAACCAAGGTTTTTGGCGGCTGGCTCATCGCGAATATTTTGTTTCAATTGGATTATTGCTGTTGTTTCATTACTTTATAAGCGATTATTATGGTATTCTCATAAGAAAATAGTCGGCCAGAATAAGATCGCTACTATTTGGAGACCATGGGATATCACCTGTACGAGAAATCAGTTTATTGGTGAAGTTTTATTTAACCGCAGGACACATTTGAGCTGTGCCTCTACAACCAGGTCTTCTCAGCGTACATTTTTGCATATTCAGCCGAAGTGGCAGTAACATTGTTTCCTTGATTATCCTCAAGGGACGATGCCTTGCGCCTTTTGGTGCTATGGCGGTCTTGGTCGTTTTGCGTTTACGGTGGAAACAATTCCACCAAACCGACTTGCCTGAGCAACGATTCATTTAAATTAACACTAGAGCATGACGACTATCGCCTAAATCATACTGTAACCGATACAGGCACTGTACAGCTATGTAAGAGTCGTTATTTTTATAAAAGTATTGTTCACCAGATGCTTTCCATCGTATTTAAATTTCCCAACATTGATATATCGCTCGCAATGTGCGTGCACCACTCTCCTAAACAGTTTCTGGGATACACAGTATTGTTATTTGCAAAATTTTATGGCCCACCATGAATGTACCCATAATGAATTAGCTTATGGTTGAGTCTACATGCACTAAATGTAATTATTTTACCGCGCTACGCCATGTATACGGCTTCACTATTGAAGCATATAATAATAAGACCAAATAAACTCCTAAATATGATACGGTGATGGATTCCAAGTTTAAGGTTCAAGTTTTGACACCATGTGTTCGAGCACACCTCAACGATGTTATATGCGATTTCAGGATAATCCAAAAGACAGGTAAAACTTTTAAGTCAGGACTGAAATCCGCTTGATGGCTATGAAGCATGTGTTTGCAGATATTGACAGGATAGTTTTAAAGATTTCTTTCTATTTAAAGAGAACTTATGTATATAATACTGTTAATCAATTCCATAAAAAAGCTGAGTAATTGTCTTTTTTCTTCATAGAAGGTACTTTGAAGGCTATTCTTAGCCATTATGAAAATTCCTTCTGTACCGTTAGTTCATAGTGCTAATATGAGAGAAATATCTGAAGATGTAAAACTGGTCCTTATTAAAATAAAGTGTGGCGAACGCAATACCTATCGCTTTAAATTGACCTATTACCTTTTTTATTTAACTTCAATTTCACGTCGAAATGCTGTTTTCTATATGCATGAAAACCTATATAACCTATAAATTCTATAATAAATGAAAACCGATTCTCCAACGCTAGTCAAGTACATCATCAAAGAATATTGTCAGTATACGATAAATATGTTAGTCTACGATTCGTTGAATATAAAAAGTATATCTGCCTATAGTAATGTTTATAACATATCACACCTTCGCACAAAACTTGTCTATATGAACAACTTTGTGTAAACAATAGAGAGCAGCAGAACTGGTAATTTCTTGAGATCATGCGAAGCAAAGAATGTTCGTAGAGTTTCAACTAGGACACCTCATAAAACCAAAATTATTTAAGGCGATTCTAAATGGTGTAGAAAACTAGTTTGATAACAATTTAGAATCATTTAGGGGTGCAAAATTATAAAGGAGAAGCAGTCCTCTTACGTGAACTTCTTAACAACAAATATCAGGGCGACGAGCATAATAAGCGTTTTCATATAAACGTTCAAAGCATGCAAAAGAGATACCAAAGCGAGTGGCAGACTAACTGATTACTTATGCCTTGGGGTTGTTTGTGATAAAATACAGCAGAATCCTTGTACAATACAAAATATTTGAGTTCAGTGAAAAAATAAATCCTACGCTGGTCCGCATATATATCTACCATACGCTCTTTATTGCTTCGATATACTTTTATTGTGTTTTTGAAATCACGTAGCAGATATGATCGCAAAAGAAAATATGTTAGTTATTCATATATTTTCCTTTCTTATAAGATGAAATTCTCCGATATTTGAGTTCTTTCTCTTTTTCCTCCCGTTATTAATTTCATCAAGGAATTCTTACTTTCGATGGCTTATACTTTAACACCGGGTTGGCAAGATATTACGGAGATTAGAAGTCGACCTTATTAGCCGTACGATCACAACAGGGCCAACCAAGTAGCTGAAAATTGATGATATTTTTCCCTCAAAGTCGTTCGCGAATATTTTTATTGGCAAAGTTTTCTTCGACCTTGTTGATGAGAAAACGCTTCAATATCGAAAAGTACATAGTACAGATTGCAAGGACTGTAGAGCAGCACTGTGGGGCAGCACAATCCGATACAGCGTGTTTATTGAGAAGTACTTATATTGAACTTTTTGGATTCTAAGAAAAATAGTTTCAGAGGCAAAATGTTTCGGTTATATACAAGTTAATACATTAACAAAACTTGGAATTAAGCCATTAGTATGACATCGTTGGCATAGAGGGCAAGAGCGTTAGACTATGCCAGCTTCTTGGCGTATTCTCAAATTGAAATTTCGCACTTCTTGCGTTATACATTGCTGTATTTTTATATGTTTTATTGTTTTTGTTAAGGTATTCAACTCAGTTTGCCTAATATCGTTTTCTTGAAATATGTTTGAAGCATTTGTAAGTAGAACTCAAACTCAAATGTTTTTTTGGCTGAATCGTTTATTATTCTTCACTTATTTTGATTCGGGTTGTAATTTTTGTGGTGAGGCTCTTTATTAGCAACTTGCTTAGGCTGTTTAGTAGAGTTATTGTGCTATAATTGTCAGCATCGTTCTTACTTCCCTTAAACAAGTACTGTAATGCTTTGCGTCAATTCTTCTTAAGTTCTTGAAGTGGAAACAATGCTCTGAAATAGCGCCGTCAAAGTCTTTTCTGATTCCCTTACTTGATCAATTCGTTGTTAATGGCATCAGGTCAGGGAGGTTTCCTATTTTGAATTCTTTTATTGTTTCGTTTACTGATTACTTACTACGCGCTTTTCGGCTGGATATCCTTCTTCTGGTTGATAATCATGTTCTTGGGTGTTTCACTGTTACTATATTACCTACTATATGTATATATATAGATTCTGCATAGTCTTTCCATCTGCCTGGTGTATTGGAATTTACTTCTATCTCTTCACGAAGAGCTTTTTTTCTCTTTCTTAGTACAGTCCATATCTTCTTCTGTCCTGGACACAAGTTGTGTTCCACTTCTGCGCAAAACCATTCCCGGTTAAATCTTTTACGGTTACATCTGCCATATTTCTTACTATTTTGTTTCCTTCGTACCCTTCTTCTGTTTTCACATTGGAGGATTGTCTTTTTCCTCTTGTTCCGTTAGTGTCATTACCTTATCTGTGAACCATGGCTTGTTTTTTCTTTCATTGATGTTTACTCTTCTTACTCCAATCGCTTCCTTTGCACTTCTATTCATAATTATTCGTTCGGTTTTTGGGTTCTTGGTTCGCCAAGAATTATTGATTACACTGGACAACAAATTTCAACTTGCCATTGTCACTAAATGAGCGTATGCCAATATTGGTAGAAATCCTACAAACATTTAATTTAGTAATAGTCAGAGGCAGAAGTAAGCTCTAATTTCTTTTTTATTTTAGTTAAAATACTTTCGTACTTGTGGTGCACTTTATTTCCAATTGATTATGATGTTGAAAAATACAAGGACCTACTACACTGTGTCTTATTAATAACATCTACAGTCTCCCTCCTTGATGTGCAAGAGTAATGCTCCATTACCGTGATAATGAAATCCGACGATGCTGTCTTTGTTCCATTCCTAGAAAGTCTTGATGGAAACGTTTACCATTTTCGTCGCTAACATCGCCCATATACTCAGGCCAACAAATTAAATGAAAATGGACGAGGATTGTATTATCTTGTTTTTATCTACCACTATTACAAAAAAATGTTTTTTTCTAAATTTTCATTACATAGAATATTGTGTATTGCTTAATATTTTATTATGTGATAATTAGGAATGATATTTTAAATTTACATAACCTAACATTGGTAATTTATTATCAACGTTAGATGAAAGTGTGCGATAAATGTAGATTTACTAGGATGGAGATTTTATAAAAATAATTAAATTCTTTATTAAACCATATACTCACTAACCGAAACAAACTTATAAAATCTAAAAACCTGAACTAAAAAAAGTGTTGTCTGGCTTCCCTCCCCAAAACAATATACAGGGCGGGAGATTCAGAAGCGTTTCTAATGCCAAAGCCGGGTTAAAAGAAATTGCTCTCGTAATTGCCAAAACCACAATCCTTTGTATGTATGTGAGTTTTGTTGCGACCATAGCTTGTTGCCCTTTCTACCACCAGGTTATTGCTCCCATGAGTTGGGCCTATTGCCGGCACATGAAGTGAGTTTTGGGATAATGATATTATCATTTGCGCCCTTGTTACACCCAGCACAATTTTAAGTACTTTTCTACTACCATGAAAGCTCCTTTTCTGTTTAAATATAAGTGGTACCTAATAAAGGTTTAAAGAGTACATTATCAACAAGAGGTTTATCACGCAGCCTAAATTAGGTAGATATCTTGGTGCTTTATTTTATAATCAGTATCATGTAGTTCAACGTACACTGTAGGCCTTAGAGATTCCCATAACCCACGTGACCTATAAAATATTGTAACTTATATTACACGATTCACAGTATGTAAATGGGACTAAATAGAATCAAATGCATAAAGGACAATTTTTGACTGTACTTCAAATAACATCAAATAATTGTCAATAATCACTTAACCATGTCCATGTTATAGATTTGATTAGCAACTTACTACGTAAAGGAGCTAACTTAAACGTGATGGTAGCACTCAAAAGAACTGATTTTACCTATCAGGCGCCTATAATGAAAAGATAATAGAAAGAAAGAGACATTAAAATGTGATAGATTACTGTGTGGCGTTGACCGGCGTTCAATGTATGCAATCAACATTATCTGGTCACGTGGGGTTACGAGAAAGCACGATACATATTTACTATTTGTATTGTGGTTTCTAGGTGAAAGTTTTTGCTATTTCTCTTACTTTTTGTTTTATCTGAACCTTTGAAATTATTTAGCGCCCTAGTTAAAATAATAATAACGCCAAATCAATATACTCATTCTACATTGTAGTCGCCAAAATTCAGACGTTTTTTATTTAGAACTCTCAAGTCATTGAGTACGTAATATATGAGGTGAATGTTGTATATAATCCCGAAATGTTTCGATAATTTTTAAAATACACTTTGTTATTTAATACCATTCAATAATTAGGAGCACTGCACTTTAAGTCAAGAATATGTTCATCGCATCCCTTATAAAGTTCCTTCTCTATTTTTGTATGTATGTGTTTTTTATCTATTTGGACAGCTCGCCTTGTTAGCTGAGTCCAAATACGTTTCTCTGTTCTTGTTTTGTTGATATAGTATTACATTTCCTTTATTGCCGGCAATCTTATTTATCCATTCCATTCCGTCTCTTATTATTTTATTAAGATATATTGCGTTTCTGCTTTTCCATTTCTCTTCGTATCAGTTGTTGATTAATGTTCTCTGTAGTCTTTCACTTCGTACTTTTGATATTTTTCGCTCGCAGAGTATATACATACAGGGTGACGCAATAGTGTGGCAAAGCTCGATATATCCGTTATCAAGAAAAAATTATTTACGAAAATTGTAGACAGTCCTAAACTAAACATTTTAAAATTATTTTCATATATAAATCATATAGGCATATGATGAAATCTCACTATTATAAGAAGACTTTAAAATATCTTAGAAATTAGTGACTTTAGGTAGAGAGTGCTGAATAAAAGTGAAAGTAACTAAACTATTCTTTCTTTTTATGATATAAAATACAGGTTGATCCACTTAAAATAATTGAGAAATTAATGTATTTGTGTCTTGACACGCCCTGTATTCAGTTTTGACAATTTTGAGAAGATAACACTTTGCTATAAAAGTGGGCCAATATCAAAAATTTATGCTAGTAAAAGAAAAATTTCAGATGCGTTATTCGCAATATACAAGACCTTGAACTTACAGTGATTTGCATTTAAGATTGACGGTAACATCTGAAACACGCTGTATAATTCAATGAAATTGTACGTGGGAAGTACGAGGCATGAGCTTAAATCCGAAATAATATACAGGGTGTTCCATTTGAGAAAACGTATGTTTGGTTCACCCTGGTGATATGAAACTCCTGTATATAGGAAAATATTTTTAAAATGTTAAGTTTAAGATTGTCTACAACCTTATATAATGGATATATCGGGCTTTGCCACACTAATGCGTCATTTATGTGTATTTTTTGCAGTCAAAACTTTCAGACCGGTATTACACTATCAAAGATGCTTGGAAAATATAGTATATTATAATAAATTTGGTAAAATCTTTTTTCATCTTTTATAAGAGTTTGCATTTTTGTTATACAAAATATACATAATAAAACTCTTAAAAATAAATCTTTGGCAAGTATCTACAGCAGTGTCTTAGAATTTAATAACAAAGTATAAGATAGCGTATGGTCGTGACCTCATAACAAACATAATGAATGTTTCTTATATTATAAACACTACACGTTCTACAGGATAGATCTCAAATTTAAATAATTTATTCTAAATACTCTTGGGTAGCACGCAACAGGTGTTACCGCATAGGGTGAGATCGTATAATCTAACGGGTAATATATTTGGCTTAAATTGGAATTTGGAGGCGAGGTGAACAACAAAATTAGTATCATACCACGGTATTTCATAAACTTTACTTGAATATGCTGCTTGAACGTATTTTCAATGATTATTTTTAAATAATTTCACGATTAAGTTAAATCTTCATTTAAGTCAATTTAGTTGAGACAAACTGGATATTGAATAAACACAAAGTGTTATAGTGCAGCTCACGTTTTAAAGGAAGTATTGCTCTTATGGACCACATCCATCCTTCTTTATTTTATACGTATTTGTAGAAGACTGTCCTTTTCTATAACGGGGATTGTTGCCATATATTATTTGGTGGCTGTTGGTATTAATCACTGTTTCTGGCATTTGTCAATTTTGGTTCATCTTCCTATGTCACTTGTATTCTTCCAGTATTTCTTGTCCTCTATTACCTATGTATCTTTCGAACAAATCTGCTTCCATTGTGGAGGGATTATTAAGGCGTGATTTGCTGGAAATAGTATCACAACAAAAAAACAAGTACAATAAAAATGTATTCGATGAAGGAGCCGCTCAACAGGGACACACCATTCTGTAATTACCACCATACCGCTCCACCTTAAATCCCTTTGAACTGGTATGGGCACGTATCAAGGATTATATGAGGCACAATAATACAAGACTTCAAATTCAAGATATGCCTGTGTTTATTCAGCAAGGATACGACAATGTTTGAGTACAGAATTGGCAAAATGACACATTAAAGATGTTACGAAAAGTAATATAATTAATATTTATCATAGTGGTTTTATTTTACTTATATTTTATCAATTCTAGTTGAAGAAGAATGTGGAAATTGGACGAGATGCAAGAACCCAAAGAATTTATTATTAAGTTAACATCGCACAGTGTTCGGAAAGCCCGAAAACACGGACAAAAATCAGATCTCTACAAAGTTCGATATAAAAAAAACGAAATTGTAATTATACATTTAAATATATACGCATAGATGTGTTTGTTTTCAAACCAAGTGCTGACATGGTAACAAGTAAAAGAAAAGTAAGATAAATATTGTTAATGAAAACAACTTAGGTACCTACTTATCTATGTAACCACCAAATATATAGAAAATGTAAATATAATAATAATAATACAAATAATCCCTTAGTTACTAATTATAATATAAGAAATATTTCTTAAGTGGATATTACAAACAAATCATTAATTAACCGATGTATAAGTGATACGGAGTAAGAGGAAATGAGTTTATAAATCTTAATCGCTATCGCTTTCTGAACTTGGCAACTGTGCTTCTGTTCCTTCAACTTCTTCTTCCATTTCTTGGGTGTCAATCATCGTTTCTATAAATTATTCCCTTTTTTCTTGATTTTTAAATTCCGGGAGGCCAATTAGCTCTTCAGGAAAATCTGTGCGCTTTCGTTGCTTTGTATGTGACAACAAGGGTTATGGCAGGATCTGGAGATATCAGTAACCCGTTTAACATGTCTCGATTTGTATGTTCTCTGGACGATTTCCTAGAAAAAATGCTCTCTGTAATTTCTAAAATCTTTGTTTCTTGCTTCTTGTGCCTCCACAGAAAGTAACCCAATAGGAAGGTCTACGGACGAAACTGTTAAATGCCCATGAATTAATATTTTATGCACAGACGTTGGCGTGTAAAACCATGCATATTCTCTCGTATCCATTTTGCCACCTCTTCAGTATTTGCTTTAAAAGCTGTTGCATCTATTTTCCCCGCAAGATATTGCTCTCAAAATTGCGTATAATTTCTTCTGAAATTCCCGTAATTTCGACAGAAATACTGGGATTCTTAAAAAATGTTCGGGCCGTATTACCATCATTGCTGGTTCCACCTCCTTGTTTCGGTGTATCAACAATTAAGCCCAAGCGTTTTTTAAAGTCTTGTTGTGTTATTCTTTTTCTTGCATCAACTATTTCCTTGTTCTCTTTCTTGACTTTCCACTTTCTTACTATCAAACGATAAGATATGTGCAGAAGACACTCAAATATTCGTATCCAGGCATGAAGTACTGATATACCGTACTGTAGAAATTCCTCGTTCACTTTCAAATTTAGTACTTCGTCAATATTATTCATTTGAGTCGGTTTAGCACCACATAAGTAGCATGTCTGAGAAGATGTGCTTGTTACAGCACTAGCTACTTTACCATTTATTATAGTCATTAGAAATTCATGTTTAATAACAAGTTCTTTTTCTTGAGAAATGCATTGGGTTGGTTGTAACAAAGAAATTTTGTTTTCAATGTGTTGCCTCTTTTCTTGAATGATTAAGGTTGACTCCTTTGCAAATCGAAATCTTATCTCTCCTACCGTACAATACATTTGAACTGGGACAAGGGAAGTAACAAAAATGCTATCGTTCGAGTATCCATTCCCAGAGTCAAATTTTTGTTTGTATCTGGAATATCCGCTACCACCATCACAACCCCACTTAAACACAATAACGATATCTGATAGCTGTTCCGTGTTTAGCTCAAATATAATTTCATCGCACACTCTTGTTTGAAGAAGGCGCTCTACAGTGTGGTGAACCAAACTCTGAAGTTCCACTTCCGCCATAATGTCACTCACACTTATGTTATTAGGGTAACATCTTCTTTTTGCCTCCAGAACTTTATCGTAAGATGGATATATACCCGCATGTCTTTCCTTAGCCTGTAATCTTAACATACGGTATTGCTCCGCAGTTTACGTTTCGTCAATTAATAAAGAAAGTGCTTCATCTTCTGCATAAGGAAGTGGTTCTGGTTATTAGGATAGCCATGCTTTCCTAATTCTACGAGCACGTGTAGTTCTCCGAACACTGTGCATCGGCCTGATCATCATCATCATATTCATGGTCTTCCGATTGATTTGATTTGATACTAGTTAATTTGACAAATTTATAATAGAAATGATTTCTAATTTGTTGTAAGCACACTCGTCAATCCAAATCTTTCCAGGATAAATTCACAGATTGACATTTATTGGCAACATAAAATTTAGTGTTCAGAGCGACAATATATGGAAAATAATTACCTAAATAGATTTGTACCTTAGTGGCTACTGTCCCTTCAAATTATTTCTCTTGTGCATCTTTACATATGTACATTGAGTTAAACACGTCAACTTGTAATCAAAGGGAACAACTTTTGGAAAACGAACCATGTTCATATCTTCAACTCCCTAGCAGCAGGGGTATCAACCCCAAACTGGAGTTTTTAAGATCTAATTCCTGCGTTGGCGGTCATTGGAGTGACCAGTGAGAAGAAAGACTTTGTCAGGCAATGGACGCTGTAATATGGGTACATCTAGCCTCGATGAATTTCATGTTTGATATCTTTAGTGGTTTTACTTGTCTACTATTTATTTTACTATATTTACTTATTATAATAATTTTGTAATTAAGTACAAAGGCATATATTTGCTTTTCCAAATCTTAATAAACCAAAAAATACCAACATTTTACACTTCTTTATCATACAATATACTAACACCCAAACAACACAGCCATTTAGCAATCTCACATTATGATAGCATGCGCGTAGAAAATGAGCTTGTTTAGTTTACTGGTAGAAATATCTGTGGTGATATGTCTAGGCAATAAAGGAAAGATATACAGTCCCTTACCAACAAGTTTTTATAAACACCATAAATCGAAATCATAATCAAACATAATTTGAGAGACGGCACCTTACCAGTTAAAAAAACAACTTCTGAATTTGTTTCCTTTTTTAAGACTGTTTAGAATTGTTTGCTTTTCTTAAATTTCGTTAGTGAGACCGGTTTTTATTTCGATTACCCAAGTAAATATGTGCACGAAAAGCAAAAAGCATTTATGTGTTTTTTTACGATGCTCGCGTGCTAAAGATTCGCGTTTGATGTAGCTACATAAAGTCAAAAGACATGAAGGCCGTGAAGTTTCCTTTCCGCTCTCCTAACGTAATGAAGATTCAACTTCACTATGCGTATTAAAAAGAGCCCTGAAAAGCGAGATAAAGAACGAAAACGCTCGCGCATAATTCGAAAGAATGGTAGTAAAGTAGCGGACTCAGGAGAAAATACATATTTTCCACTACGTTCCCAATAATCAAGTTTTCATGTTAAGTCTCGTAGTAAATAACAGGAAAAATATCAGAACCAATACACAATTTCTTGAAACTTAGTTTTCAGCTTTTGGAAAGGTATAACTTCCATGATAAATGATCACCATTTTTTTAGTTTATGGCTTTGTTTTCTTCTTTCTGACTTAAATAAATAATTCATTTTTTTTTTAATTAGAATTTTAACATTTGGTTGGTATAGAAAGAAATATGGTATGTTTACGGTTGGTTAATGTACGAGGGATGTCAGGTTACTAAGGTACGTTTACGCGACACACCGCCTACGTCGCTCCGATCAGGCTGTTTACTTGTACGCATTTTAGACGTGCATATGTACTGCATAGATGGCTATTGTCATTGTCTTAGGTTCAGTACAACGTATTGGACCATATTCTATCAAGGTTCACTTACAACAGAACGGTATATTGTTATTTTGGAAACTGTTCTGGAAGAGTTTTTAGAAAATTTAAATTTGGTAGAAACAGGACATTTCTATTTTCAGCAAGATGGAGCTCCTGCACATAATTCGGTTCGCACGGCACAGGTATTGACCGAGATTTGTAGAAACAGATGGATTGG